>JABEVN020000239.1:22500-41899 GCA_013146195.2 Codonopsis lanceolata | reverse complement strand
TAGAGTAGATAGCTAGAGAAAAGAAGACACTAAATAACGAAAGAAAATACTAAAAGTTACGAAAGAAATGCAGTCTAGTTTGAATCTCCAAAACTACCGATGCTAGAATCTAAAAGAATAGTTTCTATCTGATCGAGAAAAGCTTCGATTCTTAGAATAATTCGCGAGTGATCGGCAATTCTCGAGTGATTGGAAGTCGTTAGTCCTCTGAAGGTGGAAAGAATGGTGTGGTAGGAGCATAGGAAATAGCTAATTATCTAGCGTGCTTGAGAATACCAGACCCATTCACTCGTCTTCGTTGGAAAGATCGACGGAGATGAGAGAGAGACTACTTGAGACCAGATTGATGACATGGGAGTCAAAACGGCAATGGTGAGGTTGAGAGTCTTACGGTGTTGCTTCTGAGCCAAGTTCATGAAATAGAAGGCATTGGCTTGGTATCTCTCAACACAATATAAGTCGAGGGATAGTTGTAAATGTCCCATGTCGTAGTCATTCGAGATTGGTGGCTAGTGCGGTGCGACCATGATTCGTTGAAGCGAGAATCATTCATGGAGTCGGGACGGAGGAAGGTGAAGACTCTTGAAAGAAATTTGTCGGCATTGAGGACAAGATCGGTACCTCGAATGCGGCCAGGTGGAGCTGTACCATCTCTTGACAGGTGCATCCTTGAGTAGAATTCGTCGACTGCACGGCAGAAGGCGTAGAATTCTTCCCGAAAGCAAAGAGGATGGAGACGAGTCGGAAGCGTGGAAAAGATCTAAAATCTTTGCTCAACAAAGTATTGTCAAGGAGAAATTGTTCTCCTTGAATCGTTCGACCAAGAATGTAGGATTGACGGACTACTATGGTGACGAATGAGGATTCGAGGGGGACCGATAGAGGCGAGAGGCGTTTGATGAAGAAGCGGCCATGAAGAATTTCTTAGGAGAGAAAAAAATGTGCAGATAATTACTCGTTTTAGATTTGATTGGGAAAGCGATGAAGATCAAAAGAGTATATATATTCAATACTTTCTGAGATTGGGCATGAGGAACACACCGATCAAGAACCGTCGTTTGAGAGTCCTCAATAAAGTTGTTGTTGATTGAAATGAGAACTGCGTAAGTAATCATTTGAAGCTTAATTGTGAGAGGACGTATTTATGGGAGAGCGGCGATTCATGATTACGATAATTAAGTCTTCTAGGGATAAGTATTTGGACAGATTGGAGACTTAAAATCGAGGGTTTCAATACCAAGAAAGAGTTAATTTAGATAGCTTATGGTATTGAAAGGAAGATGTGTTGATATCTATGAGCAAAAATAAAGTTTTGTAATTCATAAAAATAAATTTAGGAATTATGATAGGTTTTAAATATTCCGAGATATCCTAATAGATAATTTACGGGGCATTCGAATCATCTACACAATCCTCGGCAATCTCCCAAATCTATATAATTTTGGAACAAAAATTATTTCAAAAATATTTTGGAAAAATATTTTTGCAAAAGCGATTAAGACTTTTGTGTTCTTTGTTTACTAGAAGAAATTTATGGAGCTTTACGAGTCATCCACAGGTCTTTAGCAATCTTCCAATTCTTTTAGTCATTCGAACAAAGTTGTTTTGAAAATCATTTTTGAAGAATTTTTTTGAAATATTCTTTGAAAAACAATCAATCACTCCTAAATGTTTTGAGTCAAAGATATCATTACACAAGGTTGATCAAAGAACAAGAAATCAAACCAATTTTGTTGATTAGTTTTAGTAGAGTGTGAAGTGTCTTGATACAAGAGTGTGAACGACGAGAGAAGAAGGTCTGCATTCGGGTTTTGATCGGTAGACATTGGGTGGGGTCTGATTCAATGATAACTTTTAAGGAAGTATGCAACGAGAATGAAAGTCTGTGATACTAATTTAAAAGGTTTAAGTGCGTTATCATCTTTTGAACACATGAAAGAAGATAGCTATGAATAGCTTTTATATAGAATTGAATGATGTGTTCAAAAAGGGTGGAAGTTTACCTTGACTTTAGAGAGTTGAAAGGAAGTCAATCAATTGTTGTAGGATATCAATTGATTGTATGAAGGATACCAACTTATGAATGATACCAATCATTGAAAGGTGATCATAAACTTTGAGATATGCCGTTGTCGAATGGTTGAATGACGAGGAGTCGGCATAGATAATGGTCTGCGATGAAGGAGATCGGCAGGATTAAGTATGCTTAGGATAGAAAGAATTAATAGGTCTTGCACAAAGTTTTCTTTGTATAAGGAAGGAACATCAAACTTTAATGTCACGATACCAATTTGAAAGAAGAGTATTACAACAACTATTTCCTTTAGAATGCCTTGGCTTACGGAAGGATAGACCATAAGCTTCATTGGCAAAGAGCGAAATAAGAGTGGAGGGAGAGCGAGAATGTTTCTTATAAATTTTGAAGCAACAACGATGTCGGTGATATCGATACTAGAATGATACCAAGGTCTGCAGTTGGCTCCTCCTCACTATTAGATTATGTGCTTCGATCTCTTGGAGTGCGAGAGAGTAGAAAAGAGTTTTTGCGGGTTTTCCTTTTGCCTTGGCATTGTTAGGAGGTTTGCTTCATCGACAAAGATTAATCTTGATGACCATGCTACTTTTAGAATAGAATTTCATTGAGTGATAAGAGCATTTTGGAAGCAAAAACGGAAGATACCAACCAATTCGGTCAAAGTACTTGAATCACAAAGAAGCAAGTAGCTCAAACTTAGTTAAATTTGAAGGAAAGATGCTGAGAAATGACTTTGCTTCAAGGTCAAGCAGCTAAGATGATGATGACTAATCCTTTAAGGAAATGAAGTCATCTTTGTTCAAGACAAGAGAGGCAAGAAAGAGTTTAGAACATAGTTGTCTTTGAGCAGAGGAAGCGATAGAAAGGAATAGACTTTGAGGATCTTGCTTAATTCCTCGAAAGGTCGTTGTTACAACGGCGAGATGAGGTCTACCGTTAAAACTAGAGAGACCGAAATTAAGGGGAGTTAAGATTCATCGAGAACATCATGGGTTGAGATGAGATCTATAGTTCTGATGAAGTAGTTGCAAGGTATGCTTACTTCAAGAAATCGAACCTTAAAATTTAACCATATTCCAACATCATTTCTTGGATACCAAGCGTTGAATGTACAATGTTGAACAAGAAATTTCATAAGTAAGGATTGATTTGTTGTTGGGTTAACAATGAGTTATATTTTCTTTGTATTGAATTTGGAGCGATATATTATAAAAGTACAAATACAGAAAACTCAAGCAAATATAAGATTTCATGCTATCAAGGAATATTCATACAAAGGCAGATAGACATGAAGTAAAGATGCTTTGAGCAAGTTCTCATTTAGATCAAAAATAATACAAATACAAAGAGGATCTAAAGATTACAGAGTTCATTACAACTTCCGATGACTTAACTACTCCTTTTAAACAACTAATCTAAACACCTGATACATATCTAAAGAAAAGGATGTTACAAGGAGATATCTATGAAGACCATGGACCTAGATTCAGCTAACCGGATGGCAAGCAGAATATAGGTCCTAGATCGAGGTTGAAAGAGGCAGCCAAACAGGATCTCTACATTTCAAAGAATGCAGATGAGTAATCCAGTTGCCTGCTCTTCCTTCTCCCTTCAGCTATCTCTAGAACCCTAGATGATCATCACTAGCAACATGGATTACCTTAAATCAGTCAGCTGCTGTGATATGTGATGATCTCTAAGGAGAACCATGTCAGCTAAGAATTACGTAGAAGGTCTACGAGGTCTTGAAGGAGCGACTGACATGAGCACAATCAAAGGGTTAAGGGAGATACATGCTAAATGGTTGTTAAGGAAGGTCTTCATGCGAAAGAAATCCTTGAAACAAACCAAACAACTTCTGAAGAATCGGAAGGGTGATTCCAAGTTGTTGAGAAGTATCCTTGATCTAGTGCTAAGAATTCTCCTAAGTAACATTTTGGAAGAAGGGGATCTAGTATCATTGTTTGTCATAGTGTTTGAGGTAGTTTGCGAGTGATATAGAAGAGGGAAGGAAGGTCTCTATAAATACTCGCAGAGGCAAGACAATGGACCGACTCATTTAAGAGTGAAAAGTCCTTTTCAACTACTCTTCAATAAAAGTTATATGGGGAAGAGTGAGAGTTGATATAAATTTCTAGATATCCGGTAAAGTTACCCTTTTGGAAAGCTAAAAGATTTTGAAAAGTAGGTTTTGCTTTCTTTTGAGAGAAGGAAACGTCTTTAAGTGGATGAAATCTTTTTCAGTGGGATTTGACAAAACATAACTTCTTTTCAAAGAGTGTTTTTTGGGAAGCACAATTCTCACATTTCAAAGTCGTTTTTATCTTTACCGAGATTCTATGAAATCTGTCTTTTGCTTTTAAGAAATAGTAAGTTTCTAAAGCTTTACCTCAACCTTTGTAGAAATTGCAAAGATACCCATGTAGTTTGCACATTGTCTACTAAGGTGAAAAACTTCTATAAGTCAGCACATACAACTGAGCTTATGAAGCACAAAGCAACAGAAGAGAACTTCAAAGAAAATGAGACAACGAAGCAGACAAGTAAATCACATATCATACAAATAAAGGAGAAACAAAGTATGATAAGTGAATTCACTCTGGCTATGTATATTGCTTTAGAAAGGATAGAAAATGAGCAAGCAAATATAAAGCCATGCAGAGATGATATATTCATGATTATGATTAGCAGGGAATCACAAATGAGAGACATAAATATATCATAATCGAGAAAGAAGAAGACTGAATCAGGTGAGAAGGATCTTGTACAATCAGTCAAAGCCTTTTGGAACTTGATGAGAGATAATAAAGTGTGCTTATTGATCTTTGGAGAAAACACATTCCTGAATAAGAATCAAGAAGATCATTAGCAACATTTTATGAGCTTTAGGAAGCTCCAGAAAAATCTAGATACTGAACAAGTATTTCAAGAAGATCAGTGAGAAGGAAATACTGGATCTTGAATTTCTCATTCTCCCTTGGTCTTTTTGTGCAAAGATAAAGAATTGAATGAGGGAGCACAAGACAGGGATGTACCTTTAGGACAGTTATCTGGATCGAGATTGATGTTCTTCAGACAAAGTCTTTTTGAATCTGAGCTGATAAATCTGTAGTCGATGATGTTTAAAGAGTAGATTTCCTTTGCAAACAATTTAGTAAGATTTTTGATTCTTTTCCTTAGATTCAAATAATTCTTTGAAACATGCATGGGCCAAGTTCCCAGAAACTAGATATCATATAACAGAAGGATCAATCAATGTTTCATGATATAGAGTTTTTGACTCTTAACCTTTTTCAAAAGAATAAATATGAAAGAAAATTTCTTTTACTCGAGAAGGTGTTGGATTGATTTCAATCGTTAGCCTTATGTCAAGAAAGCTTGAATCAGAAGTCCTTTTAATTGAAGCATCCATCTGAAATTTTCTTTCCATCTGGAGATAGTTATTCATAGTGCTAATTGATATAGATATCTGTCATATGAATAAGTCTCTCACAATCATCATGATAATCATCCATCTCATGATATTTTTGAAAACAAAATAATTTTTGAAAATAAGTATATTTTTCAAAAAAATATTTATCTCAAACTGAAATCCTTGACAAAGTTTTGAGGAATAAAACAAGTTTTCTTTTGTCATGCATTTGAATTGAGCATTCGAGGATCGCAACTCTTAGGAGGTTAATCCGAGCACAAAGCTAGAAGAGCCTTGCTCTGATACCAATTTTTGGTCCACAATAATGCTCAAATAGGCTAGAGGGGGGGTGAATAGCCTATGATGTCAATTTAAAAATTTTCTTTGGATAAAACATAAAGCATAGTTTAAGTGACAAATACAATTTATCAAGTTGAGTATGTGAGTAGAGACTATCGGTAGACTTACTCAAAGCGCATGATATCTCTGCGATAAACTGTTTAATCAAATCAAAAGCCTCGATAAAAGATTTGTATAGCGGAAAGTAAAGAGGCTATGATTTGAAGAAGTCTTAAGTGGCTGTACACGAATATATGTTCAGAACAACACACTTAATACTTCTTTCAAATGCAGATTTAGGAGATCAGGTAGAGAATGGTTTTTCTAAAGATAAATAATTTATAAAAACCTCATAGATATTTAATGACTGAGTGATAAAGCATTAGGAAGAACATATGAATTTATTCAAAGATAAATTACATATTACATCAATCTAAATAATCTATGTGCAGTTTCGGTTTTGTCTTCCTAAGTCTCAATCCTTACTTAATTATCCATTCAAGGATCTTTAAGCTTGCAAAGGACAATAGGAGACGAGCAGCGTTATGAGAAGATGATTTTTAAGGTCGTTCGTATATAAAAATATATCGAGCGATTGAGTGCAAAAGCACTCATTCCTCCATGATGATTGATAATTGCACAATCAACATCATTTGTATTGGAATACAAATCGAAGATATGAATGCAATATCTATGAACAACTCTTCATTTTCTTGAGACATTGTCTAACATCGATCTTGGATCTTGATCTCGCCTATTGAAGTTTCGATCACTCTCTCCTCTTTTCCGGGCTTTTCTTCCTAGCAATCACTTGAAGGTCTCTCTTACTAAGAGGCTGGATGAGTTCACTATAATCTGTTGTAGAAATTAGAGATGCGTTGGTGAAGGCGATCTCTTTGATGATTTCTTTTTCTATGAAGTTCTTGAGTAGATTGAGTTACTCGTTGCTCACAGTGTATCGTCTGATGTTCTAGATAAGCGTACTTTATGTATCTTTGTATGTCACAGTAGATCACGCTTATCACCATTTTTCACTCACTGTTTGTTCGGCAGAGGAAAGGGTTTATATAGCGAGAATCAATATGATCATTGAGAGATGAAGACTTCAAGATTTCTATCCGTTGAAGATGTAGTGGTTTGATGAGTATCGAATAGAGATCTTTGTCCTCAAGATCTTTGATTGTCTGGAGTAGAGATTTAGTCTGTTGATCTTGGAACTCGTTGTGCGTCGGACTATGTTGATAAGTCTCGAAGAGTAGGTCGATGTACATTTGCGTCGGTGGTGCGTTCAATAAAGTAATTGCTTTTTGACTTTAACAGACTACTTGAGTGAGAAAAAGTCGTGTAGCTTTAAGTATGTCAGGCTTTTTGAGGCATGGACATGTTTATCTTGATTTGAGCAGCTAGTTGACATTTCTATGTAGCACGTGCAGATCTTGAAGTTTGCCGTTGGAAAGCTTCGAGCCGGTGGCGACAGTCTTCGATCTGGGAGGCGATGTCGCCGGCATTATGAGCATTTTAACTTGTGGCATGTCCGCCTTTGAAGGCTTTTGACATAGCCGCAAGTCTTCGGTCTTGAGTGCATTATGAAGTGTTGAGTCTGTCTTGATCATCATATGGGAGGGTAGGACTAGATCGGGTCACACCTAATCTAAGACCTATGTGAAATCATACAAGTTGCCACATTAATGCAGCGGACCTTTTAGCCACTTGTGATGATTCACTTGTAATGGGGGCAAGCAAATCAACATATATGAAATATGTAAGGTGATAATTAAATTATCAAGAAGCATGTTTCAATAATCAACAATATTATTTTTGAAATCTTACTATGATCACTAAGTTGAACAACCGGCTACTGGGATAAAGTAACATTTTGATTTTGATATTTGATTTTGAATTATGCCACCTGGCCCGTGGCTTGGTTATCCGGATATACCATTATGAACTGTTACTATTATATTGTGAATCCTTGTTTAAAAGAAGTCATTAGACCGCTTATGTGATCATGGTGTCCGCGGGTTGGTCGTCGTCTCCAACTGGTATGAGACAGTTGGCGACAATTAGACCTCTTGCAAATGCTTTTGAATCGCTATCCTTTATATCGAATTCTTTTGTGACATTATGAAATGTGAAATTTATCATCTCATTGTGATATTCCTGAATATGAACCATTTGAATATTAATCCCTTTTGAATACTTTATTTTTGATAGACCCTTCCTAGATTTCTAGATTTGGAGGGGTTGTATATGATCTTCTCTTGCCGGGCATTGTTCGCATTGTTCGCTCATTCCTTCCCAATCTTTTCTTAGTTTTAAATAAGTTTTAAGTTTTAAGATACCGTCGGACTAATTCGAAGATTCATTTTTTTTCTTCGAATTATCTTGTTTTATATTTATTGGACAAGAATTTGGTTTAGCCTTTTTGGAACTACAGTTTTGTTTAGTTCTCCTTTCGAATTGTAATAAGTTCTCTATGATTTTATTTATTAAAATAATCCTTAAGAGATGATTTTGGAAATATTGTGATTTAGTATTTGTATTAGTGACGTGTCCAAGATTTTGAGATTATAAATTGGTATGAAATTTTGGGGCGCTACATTAGTAATGAATTGAACGAAATTGATAGAAGGTTTCCCTCCACCCTTAGTCGGATATACCAATTCTTATGGGTAACTCAACAGATAGGCTAGAGGGGGAGAGGGTATTCCAAATTAAAATTTCTTCGAAGGATCTGGTGGGTAAGTCTCATGTAAAACCATCATATGGATCTATATTTGTAAGACGAAGCTCTACTCTCTCACAACTCAATCCACCAACATACGATGGGTCGGGTAAAGAGGATCCGTTTACAAAAAATATCTGAAATATCGTCTTACCCAAGTTTTTGCCTAATGTGGTATGCATTCCATGATATAAAATATATGTCTTTCGATGGGTTCAACAAGTTTTAGTAATACGAAGAACAAAACATGGAATGCTGATTAATAAGTTGTTGGTAAACAAGAGTATAGTAACATAAATCTATGCAACAAACTTATGACCAAGAAACAAAACACATGATACAAATATATATCAACAACTACAACAACAGATATATGTTTCTACAGATGTTAGAACTAATACAAGTTTGTCGATAAGTATAAAACATTACAAACAAAAAAAGTAAACTAGAATGTGTTTGTTAAATGATATTTTTATTAAGAATGATGTTTACCAAATAACAAACATGTTTAATACATCAACCTAGACATTCGAATCCTAGCTAACAAGTAAAAGAGGAAAGTGGAGAAGACAAAAAACCAGGTTGAGAGTGATGCCTTTGACGCATTTTATGCATCTAGACATTCGACTCTCTAATCTCAACTAAGCATCCTCTAGTACCTTTTGGGAAGGAACATGGTGGTGCATAGTGAGAGCTTACATTAGATGTGAAATTTTGGGTTACTCAATCAACACTGGATTGAGTAACCAGGTGATTAAAACCTATCCAGTTGCGACCTAATGTCATTGCACAACCGACAACCATTACAAACGAAATGTGAGTATGTCGATACGATGAATTCAATATGGGATGGATGCTCGAGGTCTTCTTATGACATCATCAAGCAGGTCCATTCTTCAATTGGTTGGCTTGGGCTTGATCTCTACTTTAAAGGATTAGAGTTTGAATCGTAGAGACTTAGTCAAAGAACTCAATTTAAGAAATAGATTCTGTTAGGAATATTCACTTGTTGATACAAATATAAATCTATATGTGAATATTTCTTAGTTATTGAAGATTTGCTTATAATCATTTATTTAACTTAGGCTAGATATCATATGCCAGATTGATTAGTAGCCTGCATGCAACACACTAGGATATTTGACCTAAGACTGTCCCAACTTGTGTGATAAACTACAAATATGGTGATGATATCAACTTTAGGACAACAACAAAAGCAACAACGATTGAAGCTCTGCACTACAACTGCAATTGCTAAAGGGAGAACTAGCTTCATACAAACACATCTCAATTCAGCCAGCCAAAGACCATATAAGCTTTCCAACTTTCGGTACCTGCTGAAGAAGAGATGACGTGATGGGATTGATTATTGAAACCGAGGAATGAATTTATGCTGATAAATACATGGACGGGATGTCATATCAAGACCAACACAAACAAATTAAACTTCATAAGATATGTTTTTGAAATATCCAAAAAGATCTACATTACACGTGTTGATCTATGTAACGTTCTCTCACAGAACCCTTGCTCAAAGAAGTACTTTAATGTGATGTGATTACTCTAAAGCTTGAGTCTCTCATGGGCTTTGCAGACAAGGCGAAGCTTTCAAGACCACTTTCCACTGTCTCAATCCCGAATACCAAGAACATGTCAGATCAATATCTTTAACATATCTATTCGTCCACTCGTTAAGACAAATCCAATGGATGAATATTTATGATATTCAATAACTCTAAGACTGAGCCTTCCTATAAATGCCTTCATCTGCTCTAAAAACAATATAGTAGTGTAGTGGTTTTTCTTGTGGTTATATTGTGGATTTTATGACAAGAAAAATATACTATGTGAGATGCAAAGTCACTTGAAGAGGTAAGAAGCTAGCATTAATCTTCTAGCTCACTTATTTCTCAGTCTATCAAAAGCTTAAAGAAAATATATAATTCAGTGACTTAGAAGAAGTGAATAACAAAGATGAAGGAGGAGAACTGATGATTCTCATTGTATTTTAGATTTGCATTTGCTTATATATTACATTACGTTCATGCTTAGTGGCTAAATGAGTTGCGTACTAGTTAGCGTGACAACTGTGTACAAAAATTTGCCTTTAAAATAGTTATTTAGACTTCACAACTTCGGCATTCATCACCAAAAGACTTCAGCAAAGCCTTCTCCAACAGACCTTGTCTGCCTACAAACTGCAGAATGACATGTATGAAGACCATTAGGATGTCCAGCTCAGCTTATTTCAAAAAGGGATGATTTATTCAAATATTTGATAATATCAGCTTGAATTATATCCTTCCAGAGTTGACTCCTGAATTCAAAGATACGCCACTCCATCTTTTTCTGAAAGTTCGATGACTTTCGACTGTGATAATTACGGAACGGGACAAAGCAGATGCACAATATGACACATACAACTCCTGTAGGACTGCAACCTGTGTTGTCTTCCACTTGCTCGATTCAGTACATGCTTCTCTCCTACTTCTATGAAATATTAGTGAAGAAGAAGTCAACTTAATAGCTCCAGGCATTTAATGCTTCCAACCTAATAGAGCTGTTACTCACTTCATCTTCTCCAACGGTCTCAAGATGCCCTCCTTTATATACCTCCATTGAAGACCACAAGAATTCAATGCTCTGAAAACTATTCAACAACTTCAAGTTATCTTACTCAGTGCATTCAAGAGATCACAAATTGATCAACGAAGTCCTCAACAACAACAAGAAGACTGCACATTCATTGCTACATATTTCCTTCCTCTTGTTGTATTCTTTAATTGTTCTTTAGCACAGTGAATATTCTGTTTTCCAGATATTCACTACCAACCACCAAACACAAGTCAAATATTTTGTACATGATCCATTAGATATTTCTGTAATAGAACTAGTGGAAAACATAGTGCACTTTCAAATCCAAGATTGATTGCTTTTGTGGTGGACGTAGTACTCTTTATAGTACGAACCATCTCAAAATACATGTGTTCTTTCTTCTATCACATTTACTATTTTATATTCTTATATGTGCTATAACTTATCTTCTGTGAGCATCGAACTTAAGAGAACAACCAAGTCTACTGGTTACCAGTAGACTTAGTTTGTCTTTCTTGCAACTCTTTTGCTACTACAACCTTTTCTATAGGTTGTTAGTACTTGCAATAGGAACCTTTCTTTAAATGTTTTAAAGTGTTATTAGGCTATTCAACCCCCCTTCTAGCCTAGTATTGTGCCTTTTAGGACTAACAATTGGTATTAGAGCTTAACTCTTCGAAAACAAGTTTTTACAAGATTAACCTCTTGAGAGATAAAGATTTAATGCCACAAACACATTATATGCTACCTACGTCAAATGCGAACCACGTCTTAATATTGGGCGAAGGCCATTTCGATGTTTGGAAGGATAAGACAATGCGTCATATGAACTCCATTGATAACATGTTATGGAAATGTATGCTAGAAGGACGTCACGTACCAATGAAGCCAAATCTACTTTCAAATATTGGTGGTAATCCTCTAGAAGTAACTAAAGAAAAATTTGAATGAACCAAGGACGAAAGGAAGCTAGTGGAGTTGGATAGTAAAACAATAAACATTATCACAAGCTCTCTGGACACTAGCACCTACCAACAAGTGATATGGTGTTCCTCTGCCAAAGAAATGTGGGAAGCTCTTGTAGAATACTTGGAAGGAGACCAAGATACGAGAGACAACAGGAAGTACACATTCATACAATAGTTTGACTCCTTTAAGAAAGATCCTAAAGAGACCGTGAGACAAGCTTATGATCACTTCAACGAGGTAATAAATAACTGTTTTTCTCTAGGTAAAACTTATGGCAAAAGGGAAATGAACATGGGATTTCTAGGCTCCTTAGGTAGTCTCTAGCATGTTAAGACTACCGCCATGAAAGAATCTAAAAACTTGAATGAAATGACTCTTCGTAGTCTGTATGCAAGTTTGAAGGTTTATGAGCTCGAAGTTAGTCAAGCTTTAGAGCAGGACAAGCACTTCAAAACTCTGTCCTTGCCAACCATGATACAATAAGCTACTCCAGTTGATGACAAACCTTCCATTTCCTCCAGAGAAAATGATTTTCTTTTTGATGAACAATTTGCTATGTTTGTAAAACGTTTTAAGAAATTTACAAAATCTGGTAGGAAGGACACACACCAGCAGCCTTTCAGGAAAGCTACTGAAGGCTCATCTAATAATGAGCTTTGTGATATAATTGTAGAAAACCTGGTCACTTTACTTCTAAATGTCCAAAGCCAAAATTTGAAGCATACCAAAAACCTCCTTATAAGAAATTTCAAAAACAAAGAGGTATGTTGGCTGAGGACATTGAGAAAAGGCAGGTTGCTACATGGTTTGAGACTGATTTAGAAGAGGATGAGGACGATTTTGAGCAAGCCAATATATGCTTAATAGCTCAAGAATTAAGTCCCACCTATGACTCAGAAAATGAAGTCGAGATCTCACCTTCTCCTTTTGAAGAGGTTGAGAACAACTGGGAGAACTTCAGTAAGGAAGAACTGCTCAAAGATAATCAAGATATGCTTGAGGAGTTCAATATCTTCAGGAAAGCCTACGTAAAGCTTGCGAAGAACTATGATAAGCTTGCTACTGAGAAATATGTGCTGGCAGCAGAGGTGCAAACTCTCAATGGTTGTCAGCATGAGAGTACCAAGCTAAAAGAGGAAAACAAATTGCTATGTGACAAAGTTGATTGCTTAGTTGAGCACATCAAAAGGCTAAACCAGGAGAAAGAGGCCTTGCAAAAGACCATTGACTCCTGGAACAGCTCTAAGGAAACCTTTGAAGGAATCCTCTCAAGCCAAAACCCAAGTGGAAATAAATCAGGCTTAGGCTATAATGATGAGCACAACTTAGCAAACTCTTCTGCCACAAAGGAAGGCAAAACCTCCAAGACTGCTGATGATCCTTCCTTCTCTTAACAGACCTTTGGTAATAAAAGTAAACGTGCACTTGGCTATACCAATGTTCCATACGTTTACCCCAAGGCTCACAAAGGGAAAACTAAAGTAGCTGCTTTTGATGAGAAGCTTGTTAGAGGTACAACAAAGAAATCTAAGTCTACCGATAGCAGCTCGGCTAAGGTAAAGTCTACTGGCTCTAGACAAATGAAATCTCTGCTGGCACCTGTCAAGTTTGTCAGAGAAAAGCCTAAGGCTCCCAAGCCTGTTGATATTGAGCTTAAGGGAATTCTAGTTCGACGCTCCTAAGTCTCCTAACAACAGATTAGCCAAGGCTAGGTTTGCTGTTAATAGACCCAGGAACATTCACAAGAAACCTTTCAAGCCTACTATCAACAAGTCTGCTGAAACCAAGAGTGTTGTTGGAAAGAAAGAACATCATAAGCATTCTACAACAAAAACAGATCACAGTTCTCAATGGAACTTTCACCTTTTCCACTCTTACAAATGTTTAGGTCATCTGGCTCCAGAATGCCTGCTAAAGTTCACACCGAAATCTGAGAGACCTAGTTCTTTCAAGGTTAGGTAGGTATGGGTTTTCCAAAAAGTTGCTAATCATCAGAACTCAAAAGAAAAGAAAGGGGACCTTTTCCTTGATATTTTTAGGTATGTTTCATGGCTACAGATTCAGAAGACAAGGACATCTGATACATTGATAGTGACTATTCAAGGAACATGATAGGGAACAGAAATCTATTTCAGATATAACTGAAGCTAAAGGTCTTACGGTAATCTTCAGCGAAAATGCAATAGGGAAAAAAATTAGGTATGGCTCAATCTCTAGAGGAAATCTCACCATCAGAAAAGTTTCTCTAGTGAATGGCTTAAAGCACAATCTTTTGAGCATATCCCAATTCTATGACAAAGGTCTTATCTGCCGATTCTCCTTCAACCAATGTCTCATCAAAGATAGTAAATCTTTCTCAACACCGCTGATCAGAAATAGACAAGGAAATGTGTATATCGTGGACTTAAAACTTACTTGGAAGATCCTCCAGCCTTTGCTTAGTTGCCAACAACATTTGTGATTGTGGGTTTCCGGGATGTGTGCTCGCGCCTGGCCGCCTTGGGGTGCCAGACGTGCGGATGCGGTGACATCCACGCCTGCTCCACCCTCCCTTGTCTAGGGAGGACGAAATCAAAAGTGCGAGAGGAATGTCATTAATAAGCGCGTTGGAATACGCCTCGGTTGCCTTTAGTGGATTTTTATCAAATATGGGAGCTTTGGATTTTCTATGTCAAGTAATCCCTTTTTTAGGGGATACCATGAGGCAGGATATATGAATGCATCACCCTTCTATTCACATTCTCCCTTTTTTAGGGGAAAGCGGGAAAGTGCAAGGAAGGAATGTTGCAGCGCCCCCACTATGGATTTTATGAAAATAGCCTTATGGCCTATCTCGGTTCACTATGGGTGCTTTGGGTTTTCTATGTCAAGTTATCCCTTTTTAGGCGATACTGTGACATAGGAATACATCACCTTTCCATTCCCATTATCCCTTTTTGGGAGAACGAAAAAGTGCAAGGAAAGATGTTGCGAGGCCCCACCTGGATCCAAAATGTTTTAGAGTCGCTATCTTTATTTTAAGCGAATAAATAAAGCAAAACCAAAAAGAAAACCGTAGATAATAAAAGCGGGTCCGGAGGCTATGTTACGACGAGTTGGGAAGATGCTAGGCACCCAACTCGCCTTTCGATCTCAAAACAGCTTTTTGGCTAAAGTATGCTTTTTGTTATATTTATTTAACAAATAAATAAAACATTAAATGCCTACAAATACATCCATTTGTCTACATTATTTACGACTTGCAAGCTGTCTCTTTACAAATAATTACGTATATACTTGAAAATATTTGGCCATAATAACGGCTCTTTTAGTGCTTATTTTCTAACTAAATCCCAAGAACACAACCGCTTATATATCTACATTGGGCGGATTGAAAATAACACTTTTACAAATAAAAACTTTAAAACTTACCACGATGGCCTAGGATGTGCTCGCCTGCCCTTCGGAGAGAGAGTCTTTTTGTTGTGTGTGTTGTGAAGATTCGGGCAGTGATCGCCTTGTGAAAGTTACTTTTGTCCCTGGATTTGGGCGAGAATCGCTTGTGAAAGTTACTTTTGGCCTCGGGACTTGGGCGGAGAATCGCTTGTGTTTGTTAATTTTGTTGTTGTTGTTGCGGGGATTTGGGTAGCGTGACTGCTTGTATTTGTTGATTTCAGGATGTGTGTTTGTGTGTATTTATGTGTGTGCGTGTTTATGTATGTGTGTAGTGCGCGTGGTATGTGTGTGCAGGTATGAGGGGGAGGAGACTGCTGGAGAGGGATTATATATAATATATTATATATGTGTGTGAGGGAATGAGGGAGAGGGAGACGGGTGGAGAGTATATTATGTGAGTGTGTGTGAGTGAGGGCGCTGGAAGTGGGGTCAATTGTGAGGGAGAGTGGGCCGGGTGAAAAAATGGGAGAGTGATTGTGTGAGTGGGAGAGGGAGTATTTATTGGAGGGAATTAGCTAAGGGAGTAAGGAAATGGGGGAAACTGGTGGCCCCAATTGCTTTTCTTTTTTGTTTTATTTTTTTCATTCTTTGTTTTCTTTTTCGTTTTCTTTTTGCTTTTCTTTATCTTTTCCGTTTCTTTTGTTTTTGTTTTTCTTTTTCGTTTCCTTTTGTTTTATTTATCTATTATCTTTTCTTTTTTTGTTTCTTTTTCATTTCTTTTTGTTTTATTTATCTTTTTGTCGTATCTTTGTTTCGAAATATACAAGAGATAATTAGAAATTCATTTTGCAATATTTATTGACAAGATAAAATAAGTGCAATTTGTGGTGTCTATAGAGCCCCTCAACGATGAAGTTTACGAGTAACCCGAAGCTTACCAAGTAAACGAACATCGTTGAAAAGATAGACTACTAAATTCGATATAAGAAATGCTAGCGAAGAAGTAAATCAGATATGCAAATATTTTTATGTTGCAATGGTCGGACCTACCGAAATAGGCTGCCTACGTATCCTTAAACAAGGAATCAGATCGAAACGTAGTTCACTCAGCTGGGGACTAAATGCTGCGGTGCAAGTGCAGCAATACTAAATGAGCAAGTTCATGCAAATCTTTATCAAATGAGTGATGCAAAGGTAAATAACGTGCTTTGTGTTTGGTCGAATCTACCGAGATAGACTACTCACGCATTAGCCAAGCGAATCGACCAATCGTAGTTCGGCCACTGGGACTAAATCTTTGCGGTGCAAGTGTTGCGGTGCAAGTGCGGCAATACTAAATGAGCAAGTGCATGCAAATCTTTATCAAATGAGTGTCTTTGCAAAGGTAAATAACGTCTGCGTGTTTGGTCGCGTCTCACCGAGATAGATCGCCCACGCACTTAGCCAATGAATCAGACCAATCGTAGTTCGCCTCAGCTGGGGACTAAATGTTACGGTGCAAGTGCGGCAATACTAAATGAGCAAGTGCATGCAAAACTTTATCAAATGAGTGATGCAAAGGTAAATAACGTCTTTGTGTTTGGTCGCGTCTCGAGATAGGCGCCCACGCATTCTTAGCCAAAGAATCGACCAATCGTAGTTTGCCTCGCGGGCCAGTGCGACATGAATTGTTTCCTCGGTGAACTCGGCCTCTCTTGGATAACAAAACCTTTCCCTATGAATCGGGGTTGCTTGCCCCCTTAAAAGAAAGTTTTCCAACACAAAAAAATGCATGGAATGCCGCCTCCTAGGAACTCGGCCTTTCACGGAGAACAAGACCTTTCTTTATGAATCCGGTTGCGTGCCCCTTAAAAGAAAGTTTCCAAACTTCATACAAATGCACCGCAAAAGGAAAAAATACCTTCCTTTTCTTACCCTTGCCATGCCCGTGCGGCAAATTGTCGCTTGTTGTTGCTTTCTTTCGCCGCTTGTCGCTTTACATTGTTCTTTGATGCTCTTGCCGCACTTTCTTTGGGGATTCTTCTTTGTTACCGTTCCACCCCTTTGCCGAAAATCTTTTCCCCTGTTCGCTTTATGTTTTCGGCTTTAGTCGGAAAATTTTCTTGATGTCTTTGCTACATTTTTCTTTATCGCTTCTTCTAACCTTGGTCGAACTTCCTTTTTCTTGTCAGCATCTCTTGGTACCATTGATATCATCTTTTCTTTTGTCGCTATTTTCTTTTTGCTCCATTTTCTAGCTTCAGCCAAAAATTTCTTCTTTTGTCGCCGCATTTCTTTTTGTTGCATGCACCTATAAATTTTATTTTCTTTTCTTGTACATGCATTTTCCCCTCTCCCGATTTTTTTTGTTTTTTTGTTTTGTTTTGTTTTTGTTTTGTTTTTTTTCTGCATGCCTGCCACTTTTCTTTATTTGCATGCTTATTACCCTTTTTTTTCTATTTTTCTGCATGCTCACCATTTTTCTTTATTTGCATGCTTATTACCTCTTTTTTTATTTGGTTCGCGTGGATATACTTCATATTTGCTAGATTTTGGCACTGTTTGGCACTTCTGAAGCATTCCTGACTTTATTATTAATGCTTATGCATGTCATATCTATGCCTAAATGATGCAATTAAGCAATGATGCATGAAATTTATATGATTTATTTTTGCGATGCATGATTGAACTAGTGGTCACTATTTGACCCTATTATGCATGATTTATACTATAAATGCAATTGGAGCTATATGATGCATGTTCTAGGCTAACACATATTTGTGCATGCTATGTGTTCACGAAACAGACTTTTCGGAATACAATTCAATTTTTCTGAACACATTTTCGGGCATATTTTCGGATAAATACAAGACAAAACAGATATATTTCATGCCCTAAAATTTATTTTTCATGCATGCTTATTTTAATAAAATTCTGCAGGGTTCTGCCCCTGTTTTCACTAAAAAAAAAAAAAAAATGTTGCAGGGATATAGTAAATGCCATGAGAATATTTATTTTCATGATTGGTGGCATTTTATTTTCATTTTAGCGCATCCCTAATGCAGTTTATTGGATTATAAATGCAAATAATGGATGCATGTACTAC
The DNA here is from genome assembly GCA_013146195.2 of Codonopsis lanceolata. NCBI lineage: Eukaryota > Viridiplantae > Streptophyta > Magnoliopsida > Asterales > Campanulaceae > Codonopsis > Codonopsis lanceolata. The sequence continues at coordinate 23,364 of JABEVN020000239.1, read as the reverse complement.
TTTATTTGATGCAAATGTAATGCAGAAAAATTATAGGATGCCTACTAACATGATGTATGAGCACTCTTTTTATTCTATCATGCATATGATAATGCAAAAATGCAGTACATATCTTTAAAATGCAAAACACACTTTTATAATGCCTAGAATGCAAAAACGTTTATTTAGATGCAAAACAATACATATAATCCCCCCCCCCCTTTTTTTTTGAACAAAACCTTTTTGAAAAAGATTTTTCTTTCATTTATGAAGGTAGAATAAGCAAACCTTACCTTTCTTACCTTTCATGCTTTGATTCTTCTTCTTTGGTTCGGTTCACCGATTTGTCTATTTCCGCAGTTCTTGCTTCTTCATGGGGAACAAGTCTTGCGGTGCTAACAAACAAGTGCTTTGGTTTGCCCCTGCGATGCTAATCAATTGTGCCGCGATGCTAAACAAACAAATCTTTGCGGTGCAAGTGCTTTTCTTTGCTTTGCGACCATCTTCGCCGCGCTTTCTTGTATTCTTTGTCGCCTTATGATGCTCTTTATTGCTTTTCTTTGCACTTGCTTATGCTTCGCCTTGCTGCACTTGCTATCTTATGTTGCTCTTTTTTGCTTTTCTTTGCACTTGATATCTTACGTTGCTCTTTCTTTCGCACTTGCTACTTTATGCCGCTTTCTTTGTCGCACTCGCTATCTTACGCTGCTCACGCTTCTTTGTCGCACTTGTCGCATGCTAGGGATTTTTTTAAATGCTTATCCCAACATAGGAGAAACGATGATTTATGAAGTGTTGTGGCAGAATGTTGTCGATGATCGGCTTGTGTAGCTTTTGATGATGCTGCTGAGGATCTTTGGAAGGTGATCCTTGGCGAGATGCTGG
>JABEVN020000239.1:0-15000 GCA_013146195.2 Codonopsis lanceolata | reverse complement strand
GAGACGGGTGGAGAGTATATTATGTGAGTGTGTGTGAGTGAGGGCGCTGGAAGTGGGGGTAATTGTGAGGGAGAGTGGGCCGGCTGAAAAAATGGGAGAGTGATTGTGTTAGTGGGAGTGGGAGTATTTATAGGAGGGAATTAGCTTAGGGAGTAAGGAAATGGGGGAAACCGGCGGCCCCAATTGCTTTTCTTTTTTGTTTTATTTTTTTCATTCTTTGTTTTTTTTTCGTTTTCTTTTTGCTTTTCTTTATCTTTTCCGTTTATTTTGTTTTTGTTTTTGTTTTTCGTTTCTTTTTGTTTTATTTATCTTTTCTCTTTTCTTTTTTTGTTTCTTTATCATTTCTTTTTGTTTTATTTATCTTTTCTTCGTATCTTTGTTCCTGAAACATACAAGAGATAATTAGTAGTCCATTTTGTAATATTTATTGGACAGTATAAAATAGGGGTACGAATTTGGGGTGTCTACAGTGACAGCAGCTGGCTTTGGCACAAACGTCTCAGTCACCTCAACTTCAAGTACCTCTCCAAGATTTCTAATGAAGGTCTTGTTAAAGGTCTACCTAAGGTGTCTGCCGATCACGACAAAAGTTGTAAAGCTTGTCAATTGGGAAAAATCTCCAAGTACTCCTTCAAAAGCAAGCCTGTTATGTCTACTTCCAAACCTCTTCAACTTCTGCACATGGATCTCTTTGGACCAATCTCTATTGTCAGCATCTTTGGAGACAAGTACACGCTTGTAGTAGTTGATGACTACTCTAGATTCACCTGGATCGAAACTATGACATCAAAAGATGAGACATACGATCTTGTCACCGGACTTTTTAGAAGACTTCAAAGTCAAAAGCTTGAAGACATAAGTGACATTAGATCAGACAACGACACCGAGTTCAATAATAATGGTGTTGAAAAATATTGTGATGACCACGGTATCGGCCACAACTTCTCTGCTGCCAGGACTCCTCAACAAAACGGTGTAGCTGAACGAAATAACAAAACACTCATTGAAGCAGCTAGAACTATGCTGGTAGAAGCTAAACTTCCTAAGTATTTCTGGGCAGAAGTCGTCAACTCTGCTTACTTCACTCAGAATTGATCCCTGGTAAACAAGTTTCATAATAAGACGCCATATGAAATATGTAGATGAAGAGCCCAAAATATAGGTGTAAAACCATAGAATATTGCTTGCTTGCTTTTGGCTTGAGTTCATACATTCATATTCATCATAAGTATGTTAACTTAGCTCATTCATATGTTTAGAATCAATAGTATGTTCATTGACATCGGTTTCTATGCTCGGATGCATTTTTCTTCATGACATGCCTTGGGACTTTGCTTGTTTATATATGATGAAAGTATATGGATAAATGCTAGAGGTCATTCATAACATCATTAACATGATTTAGATGTTGATTGAATGCTTGTTGCATCGACGGTTTGGTTGCTAGTTTGCTTCTAGTTGTTAACCTTTTTTGTTTGGCTTTTTCGGTTGTTGTTCGGGAGTGTTCTTCGTGAGTTCTTGACCATGTTTGTTTGAGGTTTGAACCTTGGATGCCTTGGTTATAGATTGTAGTCTTTTAAGGTTGAATTCAAGACCCTTTCGAGCATTGGAGGACTTGAGGATGCATGGGGGAGAGACCTAAACCAAGCAAGGAAGCAAAAATTGGAGAAGTGCAGATTTCAGGATGAAACGCTCGCATGGAGGAGGAGCCATGCGACCGCATGCTATGTCAGTCCTTGTTACGAGATTTTGTGGGTATTTTGCTATGTTGTCCAACCTATCCTACCCAAACCCAACCTAACCCACTCCTAAACCTTCCTAACTACCTTAAGATATATCCTAAACACCTAATTGAGTTTTAGAAGGCATTAGTGGTGGTTAATTAGAGGGAAACAACCACATTAGTAAACACATAACTCACTTTACTTCTAACCTATTTGAAGCCCTAACACTTCATTTAACCTCCCATATTCAGCCTATCACTTCTAAAAAAACGTGGGGAGCTTCTTGGAGAGCTTGAGAGGGAGTCTTCTAGGGTTCTTGAGAGCCCATCCTTGGAGGCCATAGCTAGAGACCTCCATTGCACAATCCAAGCCATAGATTTGAAGAGGAGCTTGAGGAGAACAAATCCCACTGATTGGAATTTCAAAATTGTAGCTTGAAGGGCTGATTTGAGGTAAGTTGCTACATCTCTTCCTCTTTCTTTTTGGCCCCATTGACCCTAGGGAAAACAATCATTGTGCTATGTGAGGTCAATGGGTGCATTCTAGGGCTTTTTAGAGATGCTATGAACCCTAAATGTCTAAATGATGATTTTGCTTGGATAAACTTACTTGAGACCTTGATTAGCATGATATTCATGTGTAGAGTAGTATATTCAACATTGCTATGTGATTTATTCAAGTATTGTGAGCATGATTGGTGAGGTGACTTGAATGGGTATATGCCTAAATGATGATTTTGCTTGGATGAACTTACTTGAGACCTTGATTAGCATGATATTCATATGTAGAGTAGTATATTCATCCTTGCTATGTGATTTATTCAAGTATTGTGAGCATGATTGGTGAGGTGACTTGAATGGGTATATGCCTAAATGATGATTTTTGGTTGGATGAACTTACTTAAGACCTTGATTAGCATGATATACATGTGTAGAGTAGTATATTCATCCATTCTATGTGATTTATTCATGTTTTGAGAGCATGATTGGTGAAGTGACCTAAATGGGTTTATGCCCTAAATGTGATGTTTGCTCTATGTTACCTAATTAATTGTTTTATTGCATTTATGTGGGTTTAATGAGCTTGGGAATATTGTCATTGATGATAGTCATGAACATAGGAGGGTATTGTAGCCCTTGCTTCTATATCCTAATTTTTGAAAGTGTAGATTGTACTCAACGGAGTCAACCTTTGGGTTAGTATGAATTTTAGGAACTATAATCTTAAGTCCTACGGAATATGGGGTAGAATTGATGGAGGTTAAGCCTCCAAGAATTTTTGAAGTGTATGAAGGACACTTGTTTATGAGAGCTAATATCATTCTCTAATGTGAATTTATGCTAGTTGAAAATGAAATGCATGACTAGTTTGATGGTAGAGTATGTGCCTACTTGTTTTTGAGCATATGAGTATATATTACTTGTGCTTGGGTTTTGAGTCCAGCTGGAGTCGGTTTGTTGAGTCTTTGGCGGGACGATGCATCGTCTTCACGAATTGTGGGATTCGTGATCGCGATGGATCGCCTTGCCTTGCAGGTTACACCCTCCATCGATGGCCACGGTGGGGAAGTAGTTCATCTTAGTTGTAGTAATACACATGACTTTGATAACTATGGAACTCGAGCGGGGATTGTCTCGGGGACATCAATATCCACGAAAGGGATATCGAGGACACATAAAGGTTTGCACGTGTTTTTGCAGGAGCGACACGACAGAAAGAAATGGTAATGGTATCATATCCCTTTTATATGAATTGACTCACAAGTACTTATGTGAATAATGTGCTATGTGAATATGATATGATATGATGGTTGAGATGGTTTGGTAAATTGTTATACTTTATTGATAACATGAATCTTTAATAGTTGAGCATAAATGCCTTGACATGGATTTTAATGAAATGTTATACTATAATGGTAGCATGATTTATTATTGTTGAGCATGAATGCCATGACATGATTTTTAATATAATGTTATTCTATGATGATAGCATGATATACTATTATTGAGCATGATGCCATGATAGGAAGTTATGTTTAGTAACTTACTAAGTCATTATGACTTACTTCTATTTGTTTGATTGTTTTCCCTAGATCCGAGTCGTGTGAGCCGATCGAAGTGATTCTCGAGATTGCATTGGTGAAGTTTTTGGCAAGGTTGCTACCTAGTTGTATAGTTACATTTTTCTTTTGGCAAGGACGTTGGGAAAAGTGCAGTTATGTAAACTTCATGTTGGGTAGCAAACCTATTTGTGGTTGTGATGTTTTTACTTATGTTGGTTAACTCTTATTCTTTTGGTAGCCGACTTGTGTTAGTCGCGCTTGGTGATTGTTGATGATTATGCTTTAGTTATGTATATTGATGGATAAATTATCATGTTTGTTCTCTGGCATGTTTTTAGCCGTTGAGTATGTTAGACTAGAGTCTTAGACTTAGTGTAATGTTGGGTTCCGCTCTAACGTCGCCGATGACTTGGTTTATTTGTTGCTATATATTTATATTGCATGATAGGGAGTTTTGCTCTATGTGCCCAATGTTGCGGCACATGCGTCAAATTTTGGACCGAGAGATTAATTATCTCTTTGGTTGTATTTAGTTTGAGCTTGTTAGCTCGGGCGCCACTGTGTTATTATGTTTCGCTTCCGCATGTGTTTTAAGTTGTTGGCGTATTGCCGTTATGGTCTTACCCATTATTTGTTATTTGTTTGTTGTTGCTCATTTCCCGACGGCACGACCTTGGGATCTCGTCTTGGGATCCGGGTCGGGTGGTCACAATAGGATTTTTCAAAATTTTCGGCTTTAAATGTTTTATTCTTTATAATGGAAAAGAATATAGAGAAAAATTTGATTCAAAATCAAATGAAGGAATTTTTCTGGGTTACTCCAAACATTCAAAAACATTTCGCCTTTTTAATAAAACTGCTTGAAAAATTATTGAATCTGTGCATGTGACTTTTGATGAATATGATTTATTAGAGCCTCTAGTGGCTCCAAATGTTGCTAATGATTCTGATAATGTTGAGACATATACAAATCTAGATTCTACTTCTTCAACTTCATAGAATCCTCCAAGAGCAACATCTTCCATTCCTCCGAACCCAGCACTAGCAGACTTCAACCTTGCTGGTCCCTCCTCAAACTCTTCTGTTAATCCTGAACCCATCTCTTCTGATATATCTCAAACGCCTCTGCAGATCACCTATCATTCTTCTACTCCAGAAAATGAAGGTCACGAAAAACCTATCTCTTATGAACCTGATTTTGGTGAAACATATTCTCCACCTACTCCAGAAACCTTCAGGGAAGAACCCATCAGAAATGATCTTCCTCTAGCTATTAGAGAAGCAAGAGGTCACCCAATCTCTCAAATCATTAGTGATCTCAACACAGGAGTTCATACGAGAAGAAGGGTTCAAAATGAGACTTGTTTGCATTTGCATTCATCTCTGAGATCGAGCCAAAGAAGATTGACGAGGCTGTAGAAGACCACTACTGGATTGAAGCTATGCAAGAAGAGCTGAACCAGTTTGAAAGATGCAAAGTATGGAGCTTAGTAATAAGGCCTACTTATCATTCTGTTATAGACACTAAGTGGGTTTTCCTAAAAAAACGAGATGGAGACAGGAATGATACAAGGAACAAAGCTAGACTGGTTGCTCAAGGCTACCGACAGGAAGAAGGAATCGACTACGATGAAACGTTTGCTCCTGTTGCTAGGTTAAAGGCAATCAGACCTTTCCTAGCTTATGCTTCGTCATGGGCTTCAAAGTGTATCAAATGGATGTAAAAAATTCATTTCTCAATGATGATCTTCAAGAAACAGTATACGTTGAACAGCCTCCTGGTTTTGTCATCAAAGACAAAGATGATCAAGTATACCGACTCAAGAAAGCACTCTATGGTCTGAAACAATCTCCTAGAGCTTGGTACGAAACACTATCCAAGTTCTTAATTGAACAAGGATTCGTGAGAGGAAGAATAGACACGAATTTGTTCATCCTCAAGCACAAAGGCTATTCCCTGCTGGTACAAATCTATGTGGACAACATCATTTTTGGATTAACAAATGAAAGCCTATGCAAAAGATTCGAGAAGCTGATGCAAAACAAGTTCGAGATGAGCATGATGAGAGAGCTCACCTTCTTTCTAGGACTTTAGATCCAATAGACTTCAGAAGGAATCTTCATCAGCCAAACCAAATATGCAAAGGAACTTATCAAGAAATTTGGTCTTGATTCAGCTAAAGGATTCGAGACTCTAATGTCTACCGACTGCCATCTTGATAAAGATGAGAAGGGAAAACAAGAGAACGTGACCAAGTACCGAGAAATCATAGGTTCACTTCTTTACCTTACTGCCAGTAGACCTGATATAATGTTTGTTGTTTGTTGTTTGTGTTTGTGCTAGATTTCAGACAGATCCAAGGGAATCACATTTGCTGGCTGCTAAACATATCATCAGATATGTATCCAGAACTACAAATCTGGGTATTTGGTACTCAAGAAGGAACAACTTTGATTTAGTTGGATACTCAGATGCAGGCTATGCATCTTGCAAAGTGAGCAGAAGAAGCACCAGTATGACCTGATAATTTCTTGGAAATAGACCTGTCTCATGGTCATGCAAGAAGCAAGGTTCAATTGCAAATTCAGCCAAAGAGGAAAAATATATTGCTGCCAGAAGCTGTTGCTCTCAACTACTTTGGATGAACCAAGTATAAATCTCCTGCAGGCTTTGTGGCTCCAGTTTCATCTTCCCATATTTGGCGGGCTGTTTATGCCCATTTGGCTATCATTAACCAACATTGTAGGTGGCTGATTGGCGAAGGAAAGGTGTCATTTTGGGATGATAATTGGATGGGGATCAAGCTAGAAGGCCCTCGGCCAGTTGATATTAATCTTACGGTGCGTTCTGCTCTCTCTCAGCTCCCAGATTTGTTGTCCCTCATTCCTGCTCAGCATCATCGTGATATTTTACGTGTTCAGTTGAAAGTTGAAAGATAATACTCAGATATTCTTCGTTTTTGCAAAACTTCATCTGGTAATTTTGAGTCAGAAAGCCCTTCGGAACACATGTCGACCTCGTGCTCTGTTTTGTATTGGGCTTAAACGTATATGGCAGCCATGGATTCCTATGAAAATTAGTGCATTTGGTTGGAAACTCGTCTATGGGGCTATTCCGGTGGATATGCGTATTCAATCCCGTAATGTGCCTGTTGTATCCCGCTGCGTGTGTTGCTCGAATAATCACGATTGTGAGTCTTTAAGCCATCTTTTCCTTTGGTCGGAAGTTGCTATCGATCTATGGGCCAGGTTGGCTCGCCCTTTCAATAAAATTAGCAGATACTCGTCTATCAGCCATCTCTTCCGGATTTGGTTGGACGGTGTGTCTTCCCGCTCTCAATATGGGGCTGTGCAAATTGGATCTCTTCTCTATGGCTGTTGGAGTATTTGGAAAGCTAGATGTCTTGCAACTTTTGATAATGTTCCTATGTCCAGATAACTTGATATATAAGCGGGTTGTTCATGGTTTACAAGAGGCTATGCATATTTTCAACCAAAAAGGCATGGGAGTTTAAGAAATTGATAGAGATATTAATGCATATTTTCAACCCAAAAGCCTATTAGATAGCCGAAATTGAAGAAAGGCATCTGATTCGTTGGCTCCCCTCATGATCATTATGTCAAACTCAATACCGATGGCTCCTCTATAGGGGCATTGCTACGGTGGCGGTGTTATTCGTGATTGGAAGGGTTTCTTTCTATATGCCTTTCGCGGTATTATGGTTCTGGCACCAATACAAGTGCTGAATTCCAAGCTCTTCGTGATGGTTTTTGCGGTTGTGCCGTAGTTTGAATTTTGATAAGGTTATGGTGGAGGTTGACTCTAAGGTAGTGGTCATGGCTATCAAGGGTAGTCAGGATGTCCTTGGCTCTTTATGTATGATCTCCGTAGATGTTTGGTCCTTTTGGGGAACTACGAGATTCATCACATCTTCCGTGAAGGAAATTCCGTGGCAGATCGGCTGGCTTTCTCAGCCCACCAGACTGGTATTGACAAAGATTTTCATATGGTCTCTCAGCTTCCTATCGAGGTTCGTCGGGCGCTTCAAGATGACGCTTTAGGTCTTTATTCTTTTCAGTAAACATTTATGTTAGGTTCTCGCTTATTTTCGAGGTCGCTCCTCCGTCCTCCCATTTATAAGGGCCAGGCCTGGTTGTCCCCCTCATGTTTGTATTTTTTCTCTTATTAATAAATCTCGCAGGGTCCCGTCCCTGCTTCCCAAAAAAAAAAATGAAGCAACAAGTAGTAAACTACAACATCAAGACTGCAAATTGTCCAATCATATGTGACAACACTTCAACAATTTTAGTCTCAAAGAATCCAGTAATGCACTCAAAGACAAAGCACATTGATATATGTTATCACTTTCTCAAAGATCATGTGGAAAAAAAGTAACAACAATATGAATTACATTCCAACGAAACATCAATTGGCTGACATTCTCACTAAGCCACTAGATGTTACCATGTTTGCTTATTTAAGGAGTGGTCTTGGTATGATTGATCCTACAACTTAATTTTATTTTTAAAGTTGAAATGTTGATTCATACTAGTAGACTTTAATTGTTACTAACTCTGTTGTGTGTCTAAGCTCAAAGCGTTAAGTCCAGGTTAGTACTTCAGTTAAAATTAAAAAGTTGGTGAAACTTTTTGAAAACTAAAAGGTGAAAAATTCACTTTTCACTGTTTATTTTCAAAATATCTAAGGTTAGATGCTTTCTGAAAGACACCTGTCGATCATCTAAACACTTTTCAATAAAGTGACTTTTCGTTCTTCTCTTTAAAAGACTTTGAATCGCCATGTTCAAAACTTTCACAAACCCTCTCTCTCTACTCAAACCTCCATTTCTCTCAGCAACTGCTTCCATATCTTCTTCCAGTTCTTCATTTTTTCTTCACTACATAGACATTAGTAAGCATTTCAACTTCTCTTAGAAACTTCTATTATGAATTATCGGTGTTATATTTCATTTTAGTTGAAGTTTTCGTGGAATGTGAAGCGACGTCTTTATATGTTGCGTAACTTCTCATTTTCGGCCATTATTGAACTGTGTTGCTTAGAAACTCATTGATATTATGTTTGGTTATTTGATATATCTATTGCTATTTCCATTGTTGTTTCTCTGCAAAAATTTCTACCCAAACATTCAGGGATTTCAGTGTCTTACACTCCATATTTTCTTTAAAATGAAATTTCTGGTTGTTTGAACCTTTATGGGAAAAGCCCTAATTTTCTAAGTTGTTTTGTAGGTGAAAACAACTGCTTAGTCTGGACCATCAAAAGGAAAGGGCCAAGCTATTGATCCTGAACAGATTATTGGTCCAGACCCCTCCATCAATCTTCCAGGATTTCTTTGATTTCTTGCTGTGCATGACATCATCCAGGAACTTCTAGCGAATCTCTACCTACTAGGGATGTGTATAGATCTGGATTCTGTCAGCACATTTGTTGCCAGAGCAAAAATGTGTGACCAAATGAATGCATCATGGATTCCCCCCTTTTTGTGCTCAACGACACCTTCTACAGCAATCTGCTTGCTGAGGAATTTTACCAAAGGATGAAGATAGACGCAAGACTCCCTCTTCCATTCGAGGATGGATTCGAGGAAGACCTTTCACCCTCACTGCTCGTGTTATAGTCGGGGTGATTGGTTTACTTTATGGCGGCAACTATGAACTGTCACCTTCAAAGGCTGACGCGGCCTGCAAAACCATGCGAGGAGCAGATACTCTTAAAGAACCACAAGGGAAAATGTATCGCAATCTTTTCCCTTTGGAAAGATTGCACCTGAAATGGTTGCAAATTCTGCTGAATTGGTCATTGAGCGTTTTGACTTAGCAGCTTATGACACTGAAAGAAAGGCAACCCATGCTGCTCGTCAAGCTGGAAAGGACAAGAGAGACAACCCTACCGGTACGGCTATGACAAGGGATGTGTTTTCAGAAGCAAGGGCCCTGGCAGAGGAAGCCGAGCGTCTGGTCGAGAAGGCCAAGGCCAAGCAAGCTAGGCAAGCAGCGGGTGTCAACCCTACTGCTAGAGGCACCAACCCTGAACCTGCACCCCAACCCAAACCTCCTACCTCAAAGCCTACCCAAACCTATAAAATAAAAAACCTCATAACACTTCACCATCCGTACCAAACCCATCCATTTCCTTCATCGTTACACCCTGGTTTCCCCCATCCTATCCTCTGTTATCATGAAATTCATCTTTGAACTTTCGTTAGTAACATACCTCTTTCCCAAACCTACTCCCCCTCAACCATCAGCCAAACATGAGAGACCAAAAGACCCCGCCTATCCCCCTCCTTCCTTCCTCGGTTCTCCACCGACCCCATCCTTCCTCTTCCAATGTTTGTGATCATTTGGACACAGACATTGAAATTCCCTTAACTCCTTCTTCTTCACCCCCTTAACCATTTCATCTCAATCCACACCCATGCTAGCCTCTTCTAACTCTTCCTCCTCAGACTTCACATCGTCCTCTCCGCCTCCCCAATAGCCTTTCAATCCTGATGCTACTGCTACCACTGCTTCTGTCTCCACCTCAACTCCTTAAGAGCCTATCCATGTAGACGTCCACTCTCTCTCTCTCTCCACTTCCAACCTAGAAAACGAAGATATCTTAAGTAGATTGGATGTTATCTACACCAGACTTGGAGAATTGATAAGTGTCTCTGTTGTTTCTCACTGTATCTTAATTTGTATGTGCTCATTCAATACATTAGGTTCTATACTTACGGCTAAATGGGTTATGTCAGCTTAGCGTGACAACCGTGCATATAACTTTTCCTTTAGAATAGTTTTTAGACTTCACATGTTTCGACAGAAGGCTTCACCAACGTACTTCTAACACGCCTTCACCAAGAGACCTGCTCACACTTGGACAACATGACGTGTCAAGATTATTCGGATATCAAGCTCAAGTGGATTATTTAATCCAACTATCCATGGTTGGAATTTGAATTAATCCATCATCATCAACTTCTGACTTCCAAGACATGCCTTTCTAGCTTTTTCGAAGAATGAAGACTTTTCGCCTCCCTGCTCATGGCGTAGCGTTGTGTTTACAGCTAACACAAACAAACTGTACCAACTACTGCAGGTCTGCAAATCTATTTGTCGCCCACCTGCTAGTTCCAACAACTGCTCCTCTCCATACCCTAATCGGTTCCAATCGAGATGAAGTCAATAGCAGCCTCCCGAATTTAAAGCTCACAACCTAATAGAGTCAAGTACTCACTTCATCTTCTACAATGGTCTCAAAGATGCTCCAATATTAATACTGCCATTGAAGACTGAAGAAAATAATGCTCTGAATCTATTTTCAACAACATCAAGTCATCATACTCAGTGCATTCAAGAGATCATTAACTGATCAACGAAGTCCTCAACAACAAGAAGAAGATCTGCATCAACTATCAATCATTTACTTCTTATTGTTGTACTCTTTACTATTCTTCTCGCACATTGAATATTATGTTTCTCCGTATATTCAATTTCCCCACCCCCAAACACAAGTCAAATATTTTGTACACGATCAATTGATATTTCGTAATAGAACTAGTGGAAAATATAGTGCACATTCAAATCCAAGGTTGATCGCCTTGGTGGTGGACGTAACACTCTTTATAGTGCGAACCATCTCAAAATACCTGCTTTTACGCTTTTATGCTACTCATTGTCTTAGCTTTTTTACTTTGAGCAGCAAACTTCAGTACTTAGTTTGTCTTCCTAGCAAGTCTTCCGTTACTTCAACATTTTCAATAGGTTGCAAGTACTTGTTTTTTTAGGAACTATTACGAAAATTTTGAAGTGTTTATTAAGCTATTCAACCCCTCTTCTAGCTTTCAGATTGTGCCCTTCTGGGACTAACAATTGGTATCGAGCTTAACTCTTCGAAAACAAGTTTTTCCAAGATTAACCTCTTGAGAGATAAAGATCCAATGGCACAAACACATTACATGATACCTACATCAAATGCGAACCACGTCCTAATATTGGACGAAGGCCATTTCGAGGTTTGGAAGGATAAGATAATACGTCACATGAACTCTATTGACAACATGTTATGGAAGTGCGTATTCAAAGGACGTCACGTACCAATGAAACCAAATCTTCGCTTCGTTGGTGGAAATCCTCCATAAGTTCCAAAAGAAGAATCGAATGGACCGAGGACGAAAGAAAGCTAGTGGAGCTAGATAGTAAAGCCATTAACATCATTACAAGCTCACTAGACACCGCACCTACCAACAAGTGATCCGATGTACTTCTACCAAAGAGATGGGAAGCTCTTGTTGAATACTTGGAAGGAGACCAAGATACAAGAGACAACCGAAGCATACATTCATCCAACAATTCAACTCTTTAATAAGGATCCTAAAGAAATCTTGAGACAAGCATATGATGATTTTAGTGAGGTAATAAATAGTTACTTTTCTCTTGGTAAAATTTATGGGAAGAAAGAAATGAACATGAGATTTCTAGGCTCTCTAGGTAGTCTTTGGCACGTTAAGACTACCGCCATGAAAGAATCTAAAAACGTAAATGAAATGACTCTCCGTGGTCTTTATGCAAGTTTAAAGGTTTATGAGCTCGGTTAGTCAAGCTCTAGAGCAGATAAGGCTCAAAACTCGGCCATACCATGATACAAGAAGACCTCCATTGACAACAAACTTCCATTTCCTCCTCCAAAGAAAATGATTTTCTTCTCGATGAACAATTTGCTATGTTTGTAAACGTTTTAAGAAATTTACAAAATATGGAAGGAAGGACACACTAGCAGCCTTTTAGAAAAACTGCTAAAGGCTCGCCTAAAAATGAGCTCGTGTGTTATAATTGTAGGAAACCTGGTCATTTTGCATCTAAATGTCCAAAGCCAAAATTTGAAGCATACCGAAAGCCTCCATATAAGATATTTCAAAACAAAAGGGTATGCTAGCCGAAGACATTGAAGAAAAACAAGTTGCTACATGGTTTGAGATGGATTCAAAAGAGGATGAGGACGATTGTTAGCAAGCCAATATATGCTTAATAGCTCATGAATCAAGTCCCATCTATGACTCGAACATGAAGTCAAAATCGCACATGATCCCTTTGAAAAGGTTGAGACCAACTGTGAAAGATTCAAGAAGGAAGAACTACTTAAAGATAATCAAGATATGCTTGAGGAGTTCAAATCCTTCAGAGTAGCCTATGTAAAACTCGCAAAGAATTATGAAAAGTTTGTCGCTGAGAAATCTCGCCGACACTGAGATTCAAACTCTCATTAGTCAGTCAACAAGAAAGTATCAAGCTAAAAGGAGAAAACAAAGTTCTTTAGACAAAGTTGAGTGCTTGATTGAGCACATCAAATGACTAGACCAGAGAAAATTGCCTTGCAAAAGACGATTGACTCTGAATAGCTCAAAGGAAACCTTTCAAGGAATCCTATCAAGCCAAAATCCAAGTGGAGATAAATCAAAGCTTAGGCTATAATGATGAACCCAACCTAGCATGCTCTTCTCCTCACGAGAAAGGTGAATCCTCCAAGACTACTGTTGATCTTCCTTTCTCCAAAAGCCTTTGGTAACAAGGGTAAAATGGACTTGGCTATACTGTACCATATGTTTACCCCCAAGGCTCACAAAGGGAAAGGCAAAGAAGTCGCTCGATGAGTAGCTTGTAAAAGGAACGATAGAGAAATCAAAGTCTACCGACAGCTAGCTACGTAAGGCAAAGTTTGCTTCGATATACCAATGAAATCTCTGGCTGGTACCTGTCAAGTTTGTTATGAAATGGCCAAGGCTCTCAAGCTAGTTGACACTAAACTTAAGGGAGTTCAAGCGGATACTCCTAAAATTAACACTGTGATCAGCCAGGCTGTCTCAAGTATCAATGATCGAAGGAACATTCACAAGAAACCTCTTAGGCCTCGCTCTGTCAACAAGCATGTTGAACCCAAGAGGGTGTTATAAAGAAAGAAAGTCATAAGCTCTCTACAAGAAAGTTCGATCACAATTCTCCATGGAATTTTCATCTATGTCATTCTTGTAATTGTTTAGGCCATCTAGCCCTAGAATGCCTCGCTAAGGTTCACACTCAAAACTGAGAGACCTAGTTCTCTCTGTTAGGCGTGTATGGGTCCCAAAAGGTTGCTAATCCTCAGACCCAAAAGAAAATAAAGGGACCTTGTTCCTTTGACTTTTTAGGCCCGCTTCATGGTTATAGATTCGAAGATAAAGACATCTAGTACCTTGACAAGGGTCGCTCAAGACACATGACAGGAACAAGTCTACTTCTATTAGCTAAAGCTAAAAGGTCCTATGGTAATTTTTGGTGACAATGCAAGAGGGAAAACGATTGTATGGCTCAATCACTGTGAGGAAGTCTATCAATTAGCAAAGTTTCTCTAGTGAATGGCTTAAAGCATAATCTTCTCGAGCATATCCCACTTCGACAAGGGTCTTATCTCGCCAATTCTCCTCCAACCAATGTCTCATCAAAGATCGTGAATCCCTGCTTCAACTGGCCGACCTAATAGACAAAGAAACGCCTATGTCGTGGACTTAAAACTTATAGGAGATCTTCCACCTTTGCCTAGTTGCTAATAACATTCGCGACAATAGTTGGCTTTGATACAAGCGCCTCAATCACCTCAACTTCTAGTACCTCTCCAAGCTCTCCAAAGATGGGCTTGTCGTAAAGGTCACCTACTGCGGTTCCGCCGACCACGACAAAAGTTGTAAAGCTTGTCAACTAGGAAAACTCTCAAAGTCTTCCTTCAAGAGCAAGTCCGTTATGTCTACTTCCGCACCTCTTCAACTTCTACACATGGATCTCTTTGAACCAATCACTATCGTCAGATCTCCCGAGACAAGTATACACTTGTGGTAGTTGATGACTACTCGATTCACTTGATCGAAACAATGACATCAAAAGATGAGACATATGATCTAGTCACCACCCTATCGTAAGACTTCAAACTCAAAAGCTTGAAGACATAAGTGACATCGATCGACTACTTTACACCGAATTCAAAAACAACGGTGTTGAAAGATATCAGGATGACCACGGATCGCCACAACTCAAGCATCTCGACCTCAACAAAATGGTGTAGCCGAACGAAAGAACAAAACACTCATTGAAGCAAAGAAGAACTATGCCGCATAAGCTAGACTTCCGAAATACTGGTCGTTCGCACTCGCATGTTATTTAATCAATCCATGGTAAACA
>JABEVN020000238.1:32500-42127 GCA_013146195.2 Codonopsis lanceolata | reverse complement strand
CAACAAATATACCTTCATCAGCCTTTTTCATCAAATTTACCTATGTAATCACTCACCATTGTAGTGAATGAAGGCTGACCAAACTCTGAAAGCAAAGATCTTTTTAAAGAAAGCAATGTTAAATATTTTGGCAATTTTGCTTCACTAACATTGTTTTACCTCTTCAATCGGTGTCTGTTCTTTCTTTCGGCTATACCATTTTGTTGAGGGGTTCTAACTTCTGAAAAATTATGATCAATTCCATGATCATCACGGTATGTATCCATGCCAAGATTCTTGAATTACGTACCATTGTCGGATCTAACACTTATAATCTCACATTCCTTTTGAGTTTGAAGATTTGAATAGGGAAGTGAGAATGCTTTGTATTTCATCCTTGGATTGCATCATTTCAACCCATGTATACACAGGTAATCATCCACAACAACCAAGGTATACATGTTTCCTCCCAAACTTGCGGTTGTAATGGGACCAAATAAATCCATATGTAGAAGTTCAAGAATTCTTTTGGTTGAAAGACATGGTTTTGGTTTGAAAGAAGTTTTTGTTATTTTTCTAAAATGCAAGCATCACATTTTTTGTCGGTAAAATTTATGGATGGAGACCTTTCACCAAATCTCCTTTTGAAAGTTTTGAAAGATATTTAAAGTTCAAATGTGAAAGTCTTTTGTGCCAAAGCCATGAGTTTTTGAAGTATTATTTGCTACCAAACAAATTTGAGTACCGTTATTTAAAGAGAGTAAATCAATAGCAAAAACATTTCTTTTTCTCGGAACCGAGTGAGCAAAATTTCGTTTGTGATGCTATTTTTGATAAAACAAGCGATTAGGTGTGGAAGAGAAAGAGCAACTCATACCTTTATCACGCAATTGTGAGATACATAAAAGATTGTGTTTCAAACCTTGTACCAATGAGACATTTTCAATTATTATAGATCCTCCGATAATGGATCCATACCCTATAGTCTTTCCTTTTGAGTTGTCTCCAAAAACAGAAGGTCCTTTTGGTCTGCAATAATGTTAGTAAGGAGTTCGGTGATCGATCCACCATGTGTCCGAGCATCCACCGTCTAATATCCATATGTCGGCTTGATTGATCATCCGCCATTAAGCATACCCGAAATATGAATATTTAAATCATGGTACCCTTTATACTTTTGGGTCCAAAGGGTTAGTTTTCTTAGGTAACCAAACTCGCTTGAAATTAGGCATCTTGATCATGTCAAGTAGGTTTAAATCTATATAAGCATTCATGTGACTGATGACCAAAAGTAGAACAAATATTACACTTGTGATAACCGGTTTTATCAATCATTTGAGGTGAATTCTTTGATTCCTTATGACTTCGGCTTAGAGGTCTTAGCAACAACAAAATTTATTGGCTTGAACTTGTTAGTTCCTTTCTTACGAATCCTCTCTTTTGTCGCCGTTGGCGACATTTGTCGGGCTTGTTGATTTAGTTGACCGATTTTGAGGCTTGTGACCTAAGACCGACAAGGCCGTCATTGTTCAAATTTTATCCTTTTGTTAATGGACCTCTTGGTGATTCATATTTTTGGGATAAGTGAATGGCACAAAGATTATAGATCGATCCCTTGTCCTTTTCAGCGTAATCTTAGGTTCACCATTTATTTACCTGCTCGATCTCACGGTCTTCATCATCCTTTGAGTATCCAAGACCATGTTGGTCTTCATGACTTTTCTCGTTGGATCGATGATGGTTTCTTACAAACAACTTTGACTTTGAGTAAGTATCAACAACATTGGTCGGTCGAAGATTTCTTTCTACAAGGTCGACAATTTGGGCATCTCGAGATTTTTGCTTGAATCTCATGTTTTTCATTGAGGCTTTTAAGTTGCGGCAAGTTAATTCTTTTCTTGAACTTTGTAAAGCTCATTGATCTTTTGAAGCTCACGCTTTCTTCGAAATTCTTTTAAAATCTCCAAATAAAGAAACATGGATTCTTTTAAGTGTTTCAAACTTGGAATACATTTCTTGCATTTGTTCCAAAGAAATCATCAACATTGAGTCGCGACCTTCTCCTCCCGCCTTTTGACACATCGCTTAGTTTGGTGTCAGAAATTTCTTGGAGAAGTTGACTTGACTTTTTCTTTCTCGATCGACTTATGATTCCTTGTCCATAAAATCTATTTCCTATTTTCTTAACCACAACCGATCAAGTTTGATGACCTTGGTCGCTTTGAGTTTGTAATAGGTGAGCTTGGCACTCATTTTCGACTCTTTTGAATATTTTGGACTAGGAAACTCATTTTCTGAATCATATATTGCCGATTTCGCAACAAGACATAGATTTGCTTCTTGCTCAAAATCGCCAGATTCATCTTCGAATCTGTTTCAATCCATGTTGCAAGATTTTGATCTTCAAAGAACCAAGCCCTTTTGTTTTTCAAAATTTATGGGAGCTCTTTTATAATACTCATTTTTGTAAAAGGACAATTTGAAGCAAAATGACCAGGCTTTCTATAGTTAAAGCACAACAATTTTTCTTTCTCAACCTTGTCTTCATTAGTTTTGAAGTAAGGCTTTTGAAAGTTTGAAGTAGAAGGTTTGGAAGCTTGAGGAAGGTTTTGAGGATTTGATGAAGACTTTTGAAAGTTCTTTGTCAAGGTTTTTGAAAGTTCTTTTTAAAAGATTTATACTTTCTAAATTGTCTAGCAAAAGCAAGAAATTCATCTTCATCAAAGTCATCATCCGACGTAGATGTAGAAGTTTTGATGTTTCTTCGGCTTGAAGAGATATACCTTTAAATTTTTTCTCAATTTCTTGAGTTTTGAGAACTTCTTTTTCATAGATTTTAGACTTGCAACAAGACTACGTGATATGAGTTTTGTTCAAGTCTCTTGCTTCCTTAATAATGGCGCAGTTGACCTTAACATGCCATCTACTTCCCAAGCTATTAAGAAAACGCATATTCAAATCTTTCATACTATAGACTTTACCAAGAGAAGAACATCTATTACTTACCTCAAGAAATTCAGAGGCATTCTTTAAAGATTCTTTTGGGTCCTTCTTGAAGGCATCAAACTCTGTATGCAATCATAGAGTTTGTTGTCCTTGGTGTTTGGTCTCCTTCCACATATTCAACAAGAGCATCCCAAATTTCTTTAGCAAATACACACGATCATAGATTTGTTTGTAGTTTTCATCGTGTACAAGACTCTGATGAATGTGTACACCTCGCATCCAAATTCATCAAGAATTTTATCTTCCCTCCCATTCGATTGAGTTTGAGAACGTATTCTTCATCTACAGTGAGCAAGAGGGTTTATGGTATCATCATCCGTAGTAGAAGATTTACCAACTTTAGTATTAATTTTCATAGGCCGCATAGACCACCTCCCACACATTCCATCAATCGCTTATCTATATTGTTCATATATCTTGTAATTCTTTCCTTCCAAATATCAAGTGATCTTCATCAAAATGGGTACTTGAGTAACATTGTTTGATTGAAAAGCTTTTAGAGTTGCCATGATCGAGCTTTCAAGCTTTTAAGCTTGGAAAAATAGTTTTTCAAAGAGCAGGCCTCGATACCAATTGTAAGTCCAAGAGGCAACAAATAAGGCTAGAGGGGGGTGAATAGCCTTTTCAAACTTTGAGGATTGATTTGTAGAAACTTGTAAAATTGGCGTGAAAACAAGTTTGGTCAATGAAATTGGTCATGGTCGACACTTTGAAAATCCCTTAAGTCGATGAAAGTTGGTCACCTAACCGACACAACAGCTTTTCAAAGTAAGTTGGCTTTTCAAGTAGATCACCGAATGTGAAGAAGAAACTAAAATACAATTTATGGTAACAAGTAAGTAAACAAGTAATAGAGATCGGCCGACACTTAATCGCTTAAAAAACTTCTTAAGTGTTAGGTCATTTGCAAGAGTAATGGTGACAAAACAGCTTGAAGTGGTTCACAGATAAACCGCTACATCCACTACCAAGTTGGTCGACTTGGATTTTTGAAGTGCACTAGTTTTATTAAAAATCTATTTGATCTCTAATGGATCGGTGTACAACAAAAGACCGGTGTTTGTGGAGAATGATTGAGAAGCAATCAAACTCGTGAGACAAACCGACCGATTTCAAAAGATATGAAAAGGAATCACTCGTTGTTTGCCTAAACAATAACTAGAAAGAATTGTACAATAAGGATTATCTAGCTATGGTTTATAAGAAGATTAAAACGCAGAGACTTTCTTGAAAGTATGAGGCTTCGACTTCTATATCTTCAAAAAATGCTTCCGGTGGGTATTTATAGATGAACTTCAAGAGTAACCCGTTAGGAACACATTTTGAATTTTGAAAATGTGTTTGGTAGATACAAGATCACAAAAGATCCCGAAGAATATCTAGCGTAATATCTACCAAAAACATAAAGTAAGAAAGTGTCAAGACAAGTATTAGTTCAATCAAATAAGGAAAACAAGCTAACACTAAAATCGTTATGGTCGTCAAGAGAACAAGTGACCGATAAATAATTACGGGTCGACCAAAATAATTTTTAAGTACTTGGTCGACAATCAAGTGGAATGATTTTAAGCAAATTTTAATTTAATGCAAGATTCAACAATCTCCTCATATTTGCTTAAAACCATTCACTTGAAAGCGTAAAGCCAAAATTGCTTAATTTCTGCAAAAGAGGTGTTAGTACAAACAAGCGATAACATATGAGGGAAAATAGCTAAAACTTAAACGTAGGTAATTGTAAGCTACAAGTAAAACATGAGTTTTAAATAGTTCAAAGTTTGTGAAAGTGAGAGATTCAATTTGTCGATGTAGATCCTTCGCTTGGCTTTTCAACTTGAGCCGCAACCGATGGACCAACTTCATGTACTGCTCTCGGTTCAAATTTTATTGTCCGACTTCTGTTCCTTATGCTGCTTGTAGTTCTTCCTTTGATTGTTCATCCAGCTTCATGTTCAACTTGTAGTCCTCCCTCGCTTCAGCTTCCTTTGTCGCCTTGGCCGATCGTGCATAAGTTTCAATCTTTGCCTAAGGATTCGTGCTCTCACCAAATAAGCATCAGCCCTTGCTTTCGCTTCTTCTCCTCTGAATGGTTTGAAGCAGCAGAAGCTTCAAAGATTGAAAGCTCTGGCCCATTCTTGGTGGTAGAGTAAGATGGTCCTCCATCCATATGAGCTTCTCGAGGAACACCAAAGAAGAATGGCAGCAGCACCTCGGTTGTGATGATCCGGTAAGGTTGGGAAGCGCAGAGGCTACTTGTCGTTGAAGGGTGGCAAGTCGATTGGTGTGATGAGTAAAGGCCGACTTCATCGAAGGTGGTGAACATGGAGGTCCGGTTTGGTCGACAGAGAAAGAGATCCGGTGGTGTAGGTTGGAGCGGTGGTGTGCCGTGGTCACTAGAGAATAGCTTAAATGTATGGATGTCGGCATCCTCGTGATCCGGAGGAAAGAAGACATCCATAGGGTAGGCCGATTTGTGCTTCAGTGCAGTGTGGACAAGTTCGGGGAGAGGCATTTCTTCGTGGAAGACAATCTTGGTGCACTGTGGGTGAAGCGAACTTTGGAGATGATTTGTCTTTGTTTTCGGCCTTTCGATCGGCCACCGGGAAGGACCGAGAAGGACTCATCTTCGAGAAGTGGATTTGGAAGAATCGGATGAGGAATTTCTGAGGATTGATCCACCGATTCCTCGAAGAAGAAGAAGAATCGAGGCATTGGTGAAGAAGAATCGGGTTGGGTAGGTTTGTGTGTAGATAGAGGGCTAACAAATAGAGGGAGAGAGGTATGAAGGGAGAGATCGGGCATGATAAACGGAGGGAGGCTGGTTCGGGTGAGAGGGAATGTCGGTTGCTAGAAGAGGGGGAGAAGCAAAGCTAGGTGTCGGTGAAGAGAGTATTATAGCAAGGATCGCCTAGATGGACAGTGTAACCGACACAATGGGGATAGGTTGAGGAACATGATCACCAAAGGGGAGAAGGAATGATGGGAATGACCGACACAAGCGGTGCTCGAGTGGGTATGGTGACATAGTGGGGCGAAGTTGGAGTGACTGACACAGAATGACCGTGTTTGGAATGGATGATGGAGTAATCGACATCGGATGGCCGTTGTTGGTATGACCGACATGGGAGTAGTGGACACATGGATTGATGTTTGAGGAACCGATATTGGCATAGTTGGTGATAGAGGAATCGGGAGAATTGAGGTGAAGGCTTCAATAGTAGGAGTGAATGATGGTATAGAGATGGGGCAGATTGCGGGTGAAAGTTGATGTTGGTTCTGTGGTAGAAATTAGCAAGGCCGTGGATGAGACAACAAATGGAGAGAGGGAATGACATGAGGAATGGTAGGAATGGATTCGGTGATCAAGGGGGCTGGATGACTAGACATAGCATCCGGGAAAGCATAGAAGCTCCTCGGCAAGGAGGCCATCTATCTGTGAAGTTCTATATAAGCTTGGTTTGCAGCATTGATTGCATCTTGGACATATTTATTTGCAGCTCTTTGGATTCGCTAACTTGGTAGGCTCTAAGGTTGTTCCAGTCCGATTGAGTTCATCATCCTCGTGCAAGGCAAGTGCGCCTATAAGGAAGGGATCATTGGGGGAAGAGTTGGTAGGTCGTGCACTTTGTTATAAATGGTCCAAGCCGGAAAAACTAGTTCATCTGAACAAATCTATCATTGGAAAGGTAGAATCTATTCCAAAGCAATGGTAGTGGGTCAAAATATTTTCCATAATTTGCTACAAGGTCTTCTTGACTTAAATTTGGTGTAACAGGATACAATACATATGGTCTTTGTTTAAGGTTGTGGTCAATGTATTTGATGGGGTTGACAGGGGGCTTCTCATTTTTCTTCTCTTCATGAAAGAGAGAGAAGAAATTGGACAAAGTAAGGTAGATGATCTATGTGGAAAAACAGTTTGGGGAATGGGAGCTGGATTAACTTGGTAGTAGGAGTGTCTAGGATGGAAAGTTGGATTCTAATAGGTGGGAAAATTTTGATTGGTGCGGTGTTGGGAGACTTAGGATTGGAAGGGGAGAGATTGGTGCGGGGATCGGTGTTAACCGTAGTGGGGAAAAAGGGACAAAAGTACACGGATTCATTCGGGATTTCTTCTCTGTATCTTTGCGGCAATGTCATTGCTAATGTCGATCTTCTTCTTCTAGTTTGCCTTCTTTACGGTACATTAGATGTCCGCACATCGGTTGGTGACCAACATCGGTTGGTGGAGCAACTTTAGTGACCTCTTCTTGGTGACCGTTCTTGGATGATCTCTGGCCGATCGACCTCTGAGACCCCCTTGAGCAATTTCGGTTCTTTGAGCAACATCATCTGGTGACTAGATGAGACAAGTAAGAGCTTGGGTCCTTGTTCTTCGAGGTCTTACGCTAGGTGGGTGTTGAAATTTCATGACCAAAACGACTTGAGACATTTGCTCGCGATGTCGGGTGCAACATACTTCTTGACCTTAACGACTTCTAGGTCACCAATCTTGATGAGTTGATGTTGAAGAGCGAGGAAGTGAGCGAAGAAAGCGATTGATGATCGAGATGGTGAGTGAGTCTAGGGTTCCCAGTAGCCATATTTTCCTTGTATTTTGCTATGTTCGCTTTTACACACTCGACTAGAACTGCACCCAGTTCATTTCGCTTTTCTACTATGGCTTCCATGAGGAATAGTTGAGCTTACGTGATTTTGTCGTGCCCTCGACTTAATAATGAGGCACTTGTCCAACACCGTAGCCGGGGCATAGTGAAGAGGTGCGAATCGGTGCTTGTGCTGTCAAAAGCCATTCAACAGTACCTCACCTCTCATGGTTATCCACCACGCTCTTTGAGTTAAATCGGATGGTATAAGTGGTTGAACCATCGTCATAGAGATTGGGAAAGGCAGCAATGATGGTTTCTCGAGTCAAAAACAATCGGGACTCCTCCGATAGTGCGGTAAGAGAGAAAGGGTGGGTTTTCCTCCATACCATAAAGAACTCTTTCAAGCAAGTGTACGAATGTTAAAGAAGAGGAGAGGCATCAACCCGCCTTAAAGTGAAGAGATGAATGAGTTCAAGCCTAATGGTTCTTCATTTAGAGACTACGTCCAAGATGCATCCTCGATATTGAAGCCATTTACGAAATAATAACAACGAGAGAAGTTAAGAAAGCGATGGAATAGAGATAAAGAAGGAGTAGGAAGAGAGAGTACCGAAAATCTAGGGTTAGGGTTTTGAAAGAAAAGAGAGTTTGAAGAAGAAGAGATTCTTAGAGAGTGAGATAAGTGAAAAGTGAAGAGAGTGGGTTTTAAATATAGAAGAGATAGGTACGGAAGCTTATAAGAGTTAGTGGGTTTTAAAAGTGAAGATATGGAGTGTAGTGATAAAGTACAGAATTTTGGTTTTTGTGATAAAAGTAGTAATTTATGAGAGAGTTATTATCACAATGATGAGCCGTTTTTGTGAAAACATGTCATTTCAACCGCCCGAGTTGGTGGGATAGTGGAAAGGTCATTTTGGCTTTTCAAAAAGCTTCGAGTTCCAAGGAAAAATAAAAGGCGGAAATAAATTAAGAGTTTTTAATAAATTTTAGGATAAGTCTTAGCCGAGATACGATCGGCTTTGACTTAAGGCTTAGAGCTACAGACGGTGACTTTCGATCACTTTGTGTTGTCGGCTAATTTACGCTAAACAAATGTTAGCTAAAAGACGTCAGTGTGATTATGTGTCGACTATCGGTGACAAGATTTTGATTCTTAGAATGGTTCCAACCGAAGTGAGGGAACATTTTTGTCAGAAGGTGAATTTGTCAATACTTGTCACCGTGAAATTTCTTGTCTTTGAAGAACTTTATATGTCGACTCTTGGTGACCACATTTTGACTAACTTCATAATGTCGGTGATATAATTTTGTCGACTAGAAGAGTATCAATCGACAAGCGAAGAATGTTAATACGCAAAGATTAGACAATCCAAGTTATCTTTCTATGACATTATAAGCATTCCTAATTCTCCTCTTAAGAATTCAAACACGTCGATTTTAAGGCTTTTGTAAAAATGTCGCTAATTGAAATTCAACAGGAACATATTCTAGTGAACATTACCTTTTCTACATGATCTTTTAAAAAGTGATATCTAATGTCTATATGTTTGGTTTTAGAATGCATAACATGATTATTAGAAGCGATATAGCGTAGTATTATCACAATAAATAGGACATGTTCCCATTTGCATTTCATAATCCAATAGTTGTTGTTTCATCCAAAGAATTTGAGAAGCAAACTTCCAGAACAATATATTCGCCGTAGTTGAAGTGGAAAGCGAGGCTTGCTTTTTGCATGCCCATGATATCGATCTATTTCAAGGAACCGACATGTTCCACTAGTGCTTTTTTTTACTCGCAAGGCGCAAGATCGACATCACGAATATCCAATTAAATTAAAAGAAGAATCTCGGGATACCAAATTGCCAAATTTTATAGTATCAATCAAATATCTAATGATTCTTTTTGCAGCAATCATATGAGATTCCTTTGGATTAGCTTGAAAACGAGCACATATACATACAACAAACATGATATCCGGTCCGCTAGCGGTTAATAGAGAAGAGATCAACTATACGTCGTACTTTCGGTTGTATTAAGCGATTTACCCTTTTCA
>JABEVN020000238.1:0-30000 GCA_013146195.2 Codonopsis lanceolata | reverse complement strand
GTATTACCCTAACATGGATTGACAAAAAAGAGTGGATAGTTAGGAACACCAAGATACACAAAGGATTCGTAATAGGGATTATGTAAGTTATTCAACAGTATTTTTCTGCGCATAAAAGGAATTCAAATTGGGGCTTTAAATTGGTAGAAATGATCAAGGAGTACTCCTCACGATTCCGATCCAGAGTATGCTTCTATCCACCGATTAAGTAAATAACTATCAAGAACGAAGTAATCCTTTAACTTTGTTTAAAGTCCCCTTTTTTGAGAAAGGAGAATAGGAACGAAAAAAAAAATAGAAAATAGAAAGAGTGGATGTAATTGCACTAGAAAAACCGAGATCTTTGTCTAGTTGTTTTTCGTACTTGAAAACACTAGGTTGAAATATCTATTGATATCGCTACAAAGCTTGCTTTAGACCATAAAGAGTCTTTCTTAGCTTGTAAACATGATCCTTCTTTTTTAAATCAAGAAAACCAGGAGGTTGCTCATCAAATACTTGTTCTTGTAGATCTCCATTCAGAAATGCACTTTTTACATCCATTTGATATACCTTAAAGTCTTTGAAGGTTGCCATAAGCAAGAAATAGTCGATGGCTTCGATCGGCTCTGAGGAGCAAATGTTTGATCATAGTCAATACCCTCCTCCTGTCTATAGCCTTGGGCTACTAATCTTGCTTTGTTTCTTGTTACATTTTCATCTTCATCCAACTTGTTTCTGAACACTCATTTAGTTCCAATGACTTGTTGATCTGAGGGTCTAGGCACAAGTTCCCACACTTTTCACTTTAAAATTAATTGATAAAGAAAACTTTGCACGCGATAAATAAATTTGCACTTTATAAACTTTGCACCACAACATATAAACTTCTTTGTAAAAATATTAAAAATGAATCTTTGAATCGCGGTACAAAATTATGTAAAATTAATTGATGAAAGAAGCTTTGTATCGTGATAGATAAACTTGCACTTTATAAACTTTGCACCGCGATATATAAACTTGATGTAGCGTGTCTATTGCTCATTAAGAGTATCGTAGTATTTTCACGTCCAAAAATGATTTTTTCTAGTTTTTTTAAAATTATATTTTAGCAATTAGAAACTTGAAAATGTGGACCGGCCTGAATTTTATCCTATTATTTTTATCATTTAATGTTCATAAATGCTGTTGGGCTTTAAAAGAGCATAAATAAATCAACTTTGCTAGGTTTACCACCAGAATTACCACTATGGTGACAACTATACCTTGAAGATGCACATGCACCTCACATGCACTTTGCCTTCAAGGCAAAGTTGTCACTATAGTGGTAATCCTGGTGGTAAACTTAGTATTTTCCTAAATACAGGGGTCGAAAGGCGAGTGGTTCTTTCGTAAGACTCATTAATAACATCGGGCGGCCACCTTACGAAGGTGTGGGTGATCATTGCTTTTATTTTTATACTCGGTATAATTTTCTAAATTTATATTTTTATGTAGTATAACTGTATAAGTATTAAAACTATTTATCTATATATATACTACTAAAATAATCAAGATTTAAGCTCTTTTTAATTTTTTTTTAAAATAAAAAATAAACATTTATGCTACAATGGAGCATAATCCAATAAAAATATTTCATTTCAAGTATCACTAAAAGTTTCTTCGTTAATGAATATGCAATAGTTCTAAATGTGGACAAAATTCACTATAATTGTTGCCCCCTTCGTCTCAGATAAATATTATCAGTGAATAAAATTTAAGAATTAAGAAATACAAGGCTTCGTTTGGTACAGGGTTTTGAAAATGTAATTTTTTCAAAACACAGTTTTTTTAATTTTTATAAACACGTTTGAGAAACTATTTTAAAACGCTATTTTTATAAACCGATTAGTTGTAAACGCAACATATTCTTAAAATGTTCCAAATTGTAGCATTTTCAAACACCTAAATAAAACACTTTTTTAAGAGAAAACACTGTATTTTTTGTCAACGTTTTAAATAAGCCAATGAGTTGTAAAATATATTGTGACAATATACATATTACACACGCACACACACACTCTCTCTCTCTCTCTTATTAATTATTTATCCATTACACTTATTCTCTTTCTCTCTCTCTCCCTCTCTCTCTCTCTAAGATGTGCGAGTACTCAAGAGAATGTTGGGAAAAGATAATGATAATATTAATTGAAAGGATATACTATTGCTCTCGTCCCAAAATATATAAAGTTTTGGAGAGTTTTTTTTTGTTCCAAATTAGATGGTATTTTACAATTTTCAAAGAACTTTTCCTTTTTTTTTTTTTTTTTTTTCTAATTCTATCCATATTTATTAACTTTGTATCTCGTGTTTAGCTCTTTTGGTAAAAATATCAAGACACCTCATTAATGTTTGGATATTAACAGTTTAGTATTTACAATATGTTTATTTAGTTTGTGTGAAAAGGACCAAAACGTCATATATTTTGGGATAGATGGAGTAGAAAATTTGTACACCAAATTTTTTTAGAAACATTAGTTGGGATATCAAAAAATAGAAAGTAGTTCTCCCTCTGTTTTTCAAATTATTATCCTCCTTGACCCGACACTATTTAAAAAAAGTAATTGATTGTATTATAAATAGAATAATATAATTTTTTGGTCCCTGAATTATACCGATTTTATGCGTTTGGTCCCTGTATTTTTTTTTTGTAATGTATTTGGTCCTTAAACTCAATTTTTGTTAAGAGATTCGCCCCTCATAGAGTTACCGTTAATTTTGCCGTAAAATTTTTTGTGAAATTTCAAATTTGCCCTTAGTAATGTTAATTGTTCAAAATTAAAAAAAATAAAGAAAAAAGAAAAAGGGAAAAGCAATAACTAATGAAGGCTTTGACTTTCATTGGTAACCCACGATTTAAGCTTTGTACAAATTCAGATCTTGCCAAGCTGTCTCCTCCCCATCCTATACACTATACTTGGTCAAACAATTCAAATGGAGAGAGAGAGAGGAAGGCGATGAGCTTGGCCATCGATGGAGAGAGAGAGTCGCTCGGATCTGGAGCAGGAACGCCGAGGAAAGAATGGCCTAAGTCGACGGAAGAGGTGGACTTGGTTGGAAAGACGGCCGGCGGTGCTAGCGGTGGTCTTTGGTCGGAGATGGGGTGAGCGAGGAGAATGAGAGATAGGCGGCCATGGTTGGAAATGGAGTGTTGGGAGAGAGATATGATTGATATGGGTTTTGGAATTACCATAGATGCAGAGTGATGAGCTTGCCCGAAGGCAGAAGCTATAGATGCAGAGTGATGGAGAGAGAGACTCGCCAGATCGCAGCGAACGCAGTAAAGGGAAAGAATGGCCGGAAGTCGGCGGAAGAGGTGGACTTGGGCTGGAAGGACGCCGGCGCGGTCTCTTTCTTTATCTCGTCTACCATCCAACCATCTTCGATCTCGATTTCTCTCGCCATTGTGTATTTGTCGTCGGTCTCGAACTTCTCTCTCCCGATATCATCCGGCCATCCATCACCGCCATCGGTTTGCCATCGTGTATTTCGAGTATTTCTTTTTGGAAGATAAACAAAAAGAAAAATTAAGGGTGACATTGTTCTACCGTGGTTTGTCAGACATTGGATAGATTGGGACTAAATTTAGGGTTTCATAAGATGCCCAAAGCGTAAGGGCAAATTTGGGATTTTTTAAAAATTAACGTCAAAACTAACGGTAACTCTATGAGGGACGAATCTCTTAACAAAAATTGAGTTTAAGGACCAAATACATTACAAAAAAAAGGGACCAAACGCATAAAATCGGTATAGTTCAGGGACCAAAAATTATATTATCCTTATAAATATTGATGAAATGTGTTGTTTTTTTAATACCCTCAAGTACGTAGTCATAATTAAAATAAGTAAAAAAAATAAGAGTAAATTGGTAAAAATATTTTTCTTAAAGAGAAAGTTTCGAAAGAGAACAATTATTTTAGAATTATATTTAAAAATGGGGGAGGGGGGAAAGTAACATTTGGGAGTACTCTATTGGATTTAATCTAAAGTCAAGCAGAATGGTAGGAATTGTTCCAACCATTTAATTAGTGATAAGGTGGTGAGGCGAAATGAGGCTGAGCAAGATCTTTGGTTAACTGATAAGGTAATGAAATATAGGAGACAGGGATATTTTGATTGGTGAAGCTCGCACATTCGATAAGAATTGACATTAAATCGATACATAATACGTATATAAACGAAAAGGTACGATTTTTGGAAAGTTTTCGTAAAAATGTATTTTATAAAATGACAATACTTCTATATTATATATGTGTCATTAATGCATTGGGTAATGAAACAAATTTGTAATCAAAATTAATTAGATAAATAATTCTGAAAATTTTTGACATTTTTTCTTTAACTTGAGACAATTGACAACCATATATATCAAATTATTTCAACCTCATTCACATCCGGCAATATAAAAAATAGCTATGATTTTTTTAACTATATTGAAATTTCAATGAGCTAATAAATAATTATTTATTTCAAATGTTGAATTTTAATTTATTTCAAATGTTGAATTTAATAATCGCTTATGATGAATGATAAATGAATAAATTATCAAAATAATTACATGAATTATCATTGAAGATTAATTTTTTTTGTAATTGAACGCCTAGGGGAGTTAGACAGTTCCTTAGCTTTTCTCTTCTCAAGCAGTTTTCAAAGATAAAACCACTATAAATTTGTTATAATTTTGTTTGTTGAACATCATTACTAAAAACAACTGATGTTAACACACAATATAGAAGAAATCTATATAAAATGCCTCCCTCTCTCATGCTTAGAGACTCCCTCAAGGGTAAGCCTAGATAACTCATTTTCGTTCAAAATGTATATTTTACAATGTAAAGGTATCTTTTCAACCTATAATACTTAATGTATTCTTTTTATTTCGATTGCTTAGGATCGCATGTACTTGGTCCTCTTTTTTTTTTTTCTAGGGATCATAGAGCTCAACCTATAAACTTAATGTATTCAATTATTTCGATTATTAAAATATACAATGAAAACAATTATATTAGTAAATAGCTTAAACATATGCAATGCCTAGGATTAAAAATGTAGAGAATAAATTACGATAATTTAATAAACTTCATGTTCAAGTGTATGCGCTAAATTTAATACAATTTAATGATCTTCAAACTGATACAGATTTATTGGTAACCAATATATATTTATATTTATTAATTAATATGCACTGTGACTACAAATTTCTCAATTTTGGTTTTATCAAATCAGAATAATGAAAATTTATGAATAAAATCTAATTAAATCAAAGGAATTTGAAATGTAGAGACGAAAAACAAATAAATTAGTGACTACAAAGAGACCAATTTTGAAGTGAACAACTACATTAGATACAAGTGATTTAAAATAGATGCATTTTAATTATAAAAATGTTTAAAAAATAGATCTTCAAAATACAAATCTAAAAATTCGAAATCTATATTTTTTTCTATACTCAAAATATAAAAAATTCGGGTATAACGTTAAATACTGAAAATATAAAAAAGTCTCGACTTATTTAAACCGTATTTAAAAAAATAATTATGTAAAGAAGCATAAATACTTGGATCTTACTATAAGTCATTTTTTTCCAGTTCACTAAGTAAAATTAAGCTCTAAGATTTTAAAAAAATTGCAATACAAAGTTGAATACTTTATTAAAAAAATCTAACGCACCTTGCTATGAAATTGTTTGATCTGATTCTATTTTGGTTGGGGAAAGTCGGTGGATGAATTTTTGAAACGAAGGGTTTGAAGAGATGAAGAGTCATTGTCTCATGTTCACCGGAGGAATTTCATAGGTTTAATGTTATAAAAATAAGAAATGTGATATTTTAGACGACTTAATTGAATAAGAGTGAGGCGACGTGTATATAGGTTATAGTGAGTGAGGGTGGGGTTTTTAGATTAGATAGTGAGAAGCTCTTTATTTATATGACAAGTGCTTGAGATTTTTTTGGGCCAGATTGGTTATAATTGGAGTAATATTATGTTGTTCATTAAAGTAATAATAATTTGGATGGAATCAATTGAGAAATTTGGGTAATGTGAAATTTTGAGTATTTTTAGTATTTTTTGTTGTTGTTTGTTTTAGGGAGAAATTCGGGTCCGTCCACTATGTAAAATTTTCAATCGCTACAGTTTTTTCTGTTTTTTTTAAAACTAAAAATGACACTTTTAGAGCGAAAAGACTACAACTCTTAATGAACCAAAGGCACGCTACGGATTACTTAATCAATTCATCAATTTAAATCACATAATCTAATTTATGCATCGCGCCTTAAATCATAATGTACCAAACCTTCATCTCTCTTCTTTCATGTACACAATCAACATATGATTCAAAATTAATGCATCTTACCTACATCTCACATCTAAGTCAATGCATCACAATTTACAAATGATACATTGAGACCTTTCATCAAACAGTATATTCACAATTTACAAATGATACATTGATGCATCGAGTTTCAAAAAGGGTATTTAAAAACGAACAAATTTCTATTTAGACCTTTCATCAAACAGTATATGCACAGTAGTATAAACATAAAAAATAAATTTATTTTGAATCATACACACAAATACAAAATGAAGAAGAAGAAGAAGAACTAGGTATGAAGAAGGAAGAGAATGTGAGAACATAAAATATATTTTTATATGTTTATATTTTCAATAACCAACGTTTTTTTATAGCTACTACATTAGTACGAAATATCAGAATCTATTATCTCTATCAAATTTTGTCATTTAGCGGCACATGTCTATTATCAATTGTTGACTTAACGAATAATGAAGATTGTTGAATTCCATCAAATCACCCATTTTTTAATAAGGAAATACATCTAAATAAATTTATAATTACTTTTTCAAATTTACGTGATATATCTTTAATTTTACTTTTTATTAATTTTTTTATTTTTTCATAATAAACTTTTTAATTATATATTTTTCAACTTTAATTAAATATATAATTTTATACCAGTGTATAAACTGTGCAACGTACAGGAACATCACTAGTTTGTATCTAATTAGTAGTGTGCATGTAGAACTAGGGTCCAAAACATATGGTAAAATAAGTATCACAAAAATAAAAATACTTTCTCTAATAATTAAGAAATATGAAGCATTTAATGTTATTGTAATTAGTATAATAAGTTTTAATATTGAACAAGTGGCACCACTTTAACGATGAAAAAAAGTTATAGTACTGCAACACGTTTTCAATGATGGAAAGAGCAATAATACACAATAATTGCCGCTAAAACATTGGAAACCGATAAGGTTTATGACAAGTTTAATGGTGGTACTTGTTTATACGTATTAAAACTAAATTTTGATACTTATTGATCATTATTCATAAGGTATCAAAGTTATATCTTTAATCATAGGAAACAAAACTAAATTTTGATACATATATAACAACATCTCTAACTATAAGTATCAAATTTGTAGCCTCACATTTATTTATTTTTGTTTTGAATAGATACTTGAATATTTAATATTCGGATCAAAAACTTATTTGACAACATTAAAAATAATTAATGTTTGGATCAGAAAATGATGAAAAAGACACACACCGACAAGCCCATGTGAACTGCCACACTTAACAAAATTAAAAGAAATCAAGCCACCCGCGTGCGTGCAATTGTTGGAGAAGAGCTAAGCTTGGTACCAAATTTGGTACCCCAGTTAGTACTTAACCAAATTTTGTTACCTTCATATTTTACCTTTGGAGAGCCTAACACTCTTACATAAGTATCAAAATTTAGTTTTGACCCCTACCTTCATATTTTACCATTAGAATGATCAACTGCCAAATATATATTTTTTTTTCTTTTACAAAATACATTTTAAAATAATAAATTTGTTTTAAAAATAAATATATCTTTTGAAACAAAAAATTAAAAAACAACATGAAAGGGAATAACCAATATAAATAATTTAAAAAAGAATAATGACTGAATTGACTGAATATTATCTGCGTTGACCCGACATATCGTTTAAGAAAAACAAATTGACTGAATTATAAATATTAATGAAATGTGTGATTTCCTTTAATAACTTTTAGTATGTGGTAATAATTAAAGTAGATAGAAAAATAAGAGTAAAGTTGTAAACATTTTTTTCCTAAAAAATAAAGTTTTGAAAGAAGACAATTATTTAAAAACAGATGAAAAAAGAAAAGTAGACAATAATTTGAAAACAGAAAGATTAATATACAATAATTTACCAACATATATTATGACATAAAAATATGATAAAAATGAAGGGTATTAAAATTAGGTGTAATATTAGAAGAGATATCAAATTTAGTACCTTCTTTAGTACCACACATAATTTTGATATTTTTTATTTTAACTATTAAAGAATATAATACTACGGTATTACATATGTATCAAAATTTAATTTTGACCACTATTATTGAACTTGAATTTAGAAAGAGTTTTATTTTTTTTCAAAAAGACCGTAAATCCTGTATAAAATCTAATTACTTTAACATTTACATTAGAATCTAATCAGAGATGCTCCCATGTAGGGGTGGCAATTGGGTGTTACCGATTAATTAATTTGGATAAAATCATTTTCTATCCAATATAGTTAATGGGTAGTTTTGGATATTATCCAATAACACCCATTAACCTTAATGGGTGTTATTGGATAATATCCAATATTATCCATTAATAAATGGGTATTATCCGGATAATATCCAATAAGAATATCATTTATTATTTTGAGTATTACTTGCTTACTTATATTATGATTCACTAAGCATAACATACACACACAAACCCACTCAAACACACACACATGCCACAAAAAAACACACACATGGCAAAAACACACACATACACACAATGATAAGTTAATAACTTAATATTCATAAATCATAATATTTTCACCAACTTTTCACATTTAATAAAAAATTAATGGGCCCCACTTTCAACAATGACCAAGATATTTTCTTAATTTTGATATTTATCTTTTCTTTCCTTTTTTTACACCTCAAATAAAAAGTGATATTTGCAATGCGACACTATTTTTATCACCTAATATATATAAAGTTGTCAAAATTTTATAATAGTCTTCATAGTTGTGAGATAGAAAATATACGTGTTTATTGATTTGACACTAATAAATGATTATGTAAAAGTAATAAAAAATAAAAAAGTCAAAAACCTTATTAAAAAATTAAAAATTTATATTCATTATAATTATAAAAAACAAACAAATATTCTTAATCCAAAACAAATAACAAATACGTTCATAATAATCAATAATTTTTATGATTACTTGTTTATATTTATATTAACTTTCAAACATATATCAAAAAGTGGTTTAGCCTTGTGGAAACAACCTTTGTTGTAAGACAATTTGGTTCAGGTTTGAATCTTGCTAATGGTAAGTTAAGTATTTAATTATTATTATTTTTAAGTAAAGAGCCGGTGGTGGTGGCGGTTTCCGGCGGTGGGTGGTGATGGTGGCCGTGGTAGGTGGCGGCGGTGGGCAGTGGTGGTTGCCGGCGGTGGTGGCGGTTTCCGGTGGTGGCTGGCGGCGGTGGGAGGTGGTGGCTGGAGGTGGGAAATGGCGGCGGTGGGTGGATGCGGTTGACGATGGTGACATTAATAGATAAATCCGATGGATAACCGGTTAATATTCATAATTATCCATTTTGTTAATGGGTGTTAATGGATAATATCCATTAACACCCATTAACTTAATTGGGTATTAATGGATAATAACCAATAAGTCTTTTATAATGGATATAATAGATAACCCAATGGGTTGGATAAATTTTTGCCACCCCTACTCCCATGATACCATATTGTATTTAATACACCCTCCGTCCCTTAATAATCGTCCTGGTTGACCCGACGCACAGTTTAAGAAAAAATAATTGACTTGATTATTAAATTGGTTTAATGTGTAGTTTCCTTTAAAACCCATGTGTATGTGGTCCATAATTAAAGTAGAGTGAAAAAGTAAGGGTAAAATGGTAAAAGTGATGTTATAAAAAAGTAAGTTTCAAACTGGACAATTATTTTGGGACGGACGAAAAAAGAAAGGAAGACGATAATTTAGGAACGGAGGGAGTATCTCTTCCCCAGACCACCTAACTTTTCTCTCTCTTCAACAATTATGTAGAGATGGGTCATGGGGAGTCGAAATGCATCATTTCTTGTCTGTTTTATCGTTTTCTAATAGTTGGAGGTTTATTTTAAACATAAAATCAGTGTTCTAAAACTCCCCGTCTAGCTCCGCCTAGGCGCTAGGCCCCTCTCTACCACCGCGACTTTCTTAGTCGCCGCCTAATATACCAAATCGGCGTTTTTGCCAAACGTCGTCGACCTTAATTTATTTTTGTACCTTTGATTTTGTGGCATGCGGTGACCGGAGAAGGAAGGGGGGGCGAACTGAAGAAGGAAGGGGAGTGGTAATGGTGAGGCAAAAAGAGAGGTAATGGGGAGCGAACTGAAGTAAAATCTTTTTTGTTTTTAGTTCTAAACTTGGTTGGTTTATTACTTTGGGGTTGTTGAGAATTGAGATTAATGGTAGGTTTGTATATTTTTGTTCATTTTACAAATATAGACAATTATTTGATAAAATGACAAACATAAAAAAATTAAATTTGTATTCAATGTGTTTGATTTTTGATGTAAATTATCAAAAAAATGGTAATTATGTCTTAATTCTAGGCCCCGATTATGCGACTATCCCTAGGCGCGCTAGTGTGCCGCCTAGCGGCCGCCTAACGATTTTAGAACCTTGCATAAAATCACATCATTTTGAGTTCGAAAGTACACAAATTATTGATGCAGCTCTCGAGTTTCAAGAATTTTGGGAAGACCACTAAGTTGAGGGGTGTACAGTGTAAGTTTTTGAAACTGACACAAAAAGTAGAGACTTGAGCTATTAACTTTGGAAAATAGACCGAAATTATTCATAAAAACTAATCTTACCCTGAATAAATAAGAGGAGTATGTTGAG
The DNA here is from genome assembly GCA_013146195.2 of Codonopsis lanceolata. Lineage (NCBI taxonomy): Eukaryota > Viridiplantae > Streptophyta > Magnoliopsida > Asterales > Campanulaceae > Codonopsis > Codonopsis lanceolata. The sequence goes on along the minus strand of JABEVN020000238.1, from coordinate 19,002 downwards.
AAACTATGTAAGAAAACAGTTGAAGCTAGCTGAGAAATGGAAAAAGATTTAGTTCCAAGCTGGTTGGTAGTTTCTATATCAGCTACTATCATTTTCCTTCTTCTGCTGATCAGAAGGGCAAAGAATGGTGGAAAGAGACCACCAGGGCCACGAGGATGGCCGGTGATCGGTAACATGTTGGAACTAGGGATATGCCACACAGAAGCTTACACAAACTCCGGTTCAAGTACGGACCGGTTATTTGGTTGAAGCTTGGTACTGTCAACACCGTCGTGATTCAGTCGGCCAAGGCTGCCGAAATCCTTTTCAAGAACCACGACCTTGCTTTCGCTGACCGCAGGTCTCCGAGGCACTAACCTCGTACGGCTTCAACGAAGGTGCCATGGCTTTTAATCTTTACACTCCATACTGGCGTGAAATACGAAAGATCTGCACCGCAGAGCTCCTAAGCAATATCCGACTCAACGAGACAGCTGACGTGAGGAGACAAGGCATCGACGAGATGGTGGGTTGGATTGATGAGGAGTCCAAAGCTGGTAGAGATCGGGGAGATCGACATAGGTAATCTTATCTTTCGTTATTATTTCAGTTTAATTGGACAACTCACGCTGTCAAGAGATGTTTTGGGTTCGGAAAATAACGATGGGAACGAGTTCTTTGAAGCCGTGGTGAAGTTCATGGAGTTGGGTACGGCACGAAACGTGTCCGACTTTTGCCATTCTTGAAATGGTTGGATCCGGAGGGATCAAGAGGAAACTCTCGAAAGAAATGGGAGTATGCGTAAAGATTGTAGCTAGATATGTGAAAGACAGGGTTGAGGAGAGAAAATTAGGCATAAAGAAGTCGGACTTGTTAGAAATTTTGTTGGATTACCAAGGTCGTGACAGCAAAGTGGGAGTAGCAGATAAGATTGCAGAACACAACATCATACTTATCATACTGGTAAATATATTCAATCTCTAATACTCAATCAATTATGATTTTTTGCTATCGTGGTTTCACTCCTCTGGTACCCCCAAGTCTTCGATTTGGGGGTTTGGTAACCAAACTCTTGCTCCAACCGAAACCTAAACACAATACCAAATTCGAGGTATAGTGCTACCCCAAATTTGAGTTTTACAGTAGCTACCCAAATTTTGCTAATTTTGTATTGGTAGACCGTAGACCCATGTTATTAAATTAATTTTTAATTTTTAATAATTATACAGTTGTTAAAATTATTTATAATATGATATTTTTTATTTAAATATATTAAAAATTAATAAATATCTAATATTAGATAATATAAATAATTAATAAATAATAATAATAATATTAAGTTTTTTAAATTATTGAACATTATTAATTCAATAATTATAACATTTTTTTTCTATTATTTGTAGATTTCGTTTACAAATAAATAAATAAATTATTATTATATTAATTAGAGAACACTAATTTCACATTTAAACTAAAAAAATGCATACATATTAAAATTTAAAATTATTAGAACATTTATATACTAAAATTATTAATTGTGCAATCTTAATAATTATTATTTAAAAAGTTAATAGCAAATTAATATACATGTTGATAAATAAAGTAAAAGAAATAAAAATAAAATATGCTAAGGAATATTCTATAAGGGATGAGATTTGAGGTTGTGGATTGGGGTTGGAATAGTCTTTGGTGCTGAAATGGGCCAAATTTGAGGTAAAATCTAATTAAATTTGTAGTTCCTTGTTGGAGATGGTCTCAATAACATTGCAACTAAACAAAAAAAAACTTGCTAATATGAAGAGCAAAGCTAGTAGGAGCTAGGTCCGGTGATTACAATCCGAAATCAGTGAACCCATCCCACCCGATTTGAAAATTATATGTTGCTCATTTCGACCTGTTTGAACCAAAAAATATTAACGACTCGGTCAAAACGGCTCGAAATATTAACGACTCTGCCGACTCTTGCCCATTTCGACCGATAATTTTACTCTATAAATGTATGGATTTTGGGGTGAAATTTGAGTTAAGACGGTCGGTGTTAGCTCATCACGCATTTAAACCCGACCCAATTTAACCAAATTCGTTTTTACCAGCTTATGTAAGAATTTTTATGGACTTATATGTATGTGCATATGATAAATATGTGCATTTGGGCATACAGACATGTATGTACTGCGGCTTAACGTATATTTCATATTATCTAAAGTTAATAGGCCTGATTGAAGTAATTTGCTAAGTTAAATGGGCCTAAGTCATCTTTTGATAAGTATGAAGTATTAATTGAATATGTGTAGAGACTTCATGGGTGCTAATTATCAACTTATAATGGGTTAGTTGATAATTAAGTCAAACTATTCCTATAAAAAGCTTATGGTCCCCATTTGTACGTAGGTTAATAATATCTTTTCTCTGTCGTCCCATTAGCAAAAGAAACCCTAAAGATACTACGTTACAATTGAAAGACGCATAACCAATAGACAATCATTCTCATGGATTCACGCTCGATCTAGTTCATTGTTTCGGTAATTCCTATGTGAAGATTAAGATCTACGGGTATTAGTATTGATTTTAATTCCATCAAGTGGTATCAAAGCACCTTCACGTTAAGATTATTTGAAATTTTTGGCTTGGTTTGAAAATTTTGAATTGGTGATTCACGTTAAAGATCTACGGGTATTAGTATTGAATTGGAAATTTTTGGCTTAAGGGAAATTTTCATTTTTATGTATACTGTTCACTTTTGGTTTAAAGTGATTTTCAAACAGTTAGCATGTTTTTTTTAAATATACACTTTACTGTTCAAACTTTGTGGAGTGAGTTTGTATCATGCCAGGATATTCCTTGTCTAGAATCTGAAAACCCATTTTTTGTTTGTTGATAACCCAATCTCTTTTGTGCATACATCGTGGGCGTCACCTCTTCTAGGCTTTTGAGTCATTTTGAGTTAACTATGAATTAGATTGCAATTTAGAAATAAATCAGAAATTCAAAGTTTTATTTCATGCGTTTTTATGGGATATTTGGAAATAGTATTTTATGGATTAATATAGGAACAGTTTCATTTCAGAATTTTATGGCTTAATATTTGCAAATTGCATTTTATGGGATTGTTATATTTTGAATAACTTATTAAAGTTTATTATTATTATTATTATTTTTTAAACATTATTATTACGTCAATGACATGTATTATACATTATGATATGAATTTATGAGAAATGACCTTGATTATGCAATTTATATTTTATTTGTCATGATTTTATGTATCATGGATTCATTTTTAGATTCAAAATGACGAAGGTTTTGCTCTATTTATGAGCATGTCTAGTAATTCATATTAATTAATTGATGTAGCATGTTACAAAAGTAACCTCTCCTGTTTATATTTTTAATTTTGATTTACTGAGATGTTTGTGTATGCAATTTTCATGCGGGTAATGACCGGCCAAAAGGAAGGTTATTTTTCCGGCGAAATTCAAACACATCTGTGGTAATAAACATACGATAATTATTTGGTGTCCTTGTGGGTGTTGAGCCAGTCAAAAGAAAGGCTCAACATTTGATCGATCTTATTGTCAATGTTTGATTACTACACCAAGAAAATCACTTGCAAATTAATTCTCGTCAAAAGACTAGGATTAGTGTTGTACCGGTTTTCTTTTTGTAATGAGAATCATCATTTTGAATTTATTTTAATTTGTCCGCTTAAGGTTTTATTAATGTTTTTTATGAGCTTATACGGTTTATTTTTATTCTCTCTGCTCGCTAATACATCCGCTGCAATCAGATCCGCTAATATCAACTTCATTCCGGTACTTAATGGTACCAACTTTAAAGATTGGAAAGAGAACATTATGATAGTTCTCGGTTGCATGGATCTAGACCTTGCACTTAGGGAGCGACGCCCCACCGATCTTACGGCTTCTAGTACCTCCGATGAAAAGAGGAAATGGAGAAGTGGGACCGCTCGCTCAAATCGCATGAGTCGATGATCATGAGGCGCTCAATTCCGTAAACATTCATGGGCACTATGTCCAGGAAAAAGTTGCTACGACATTCCTTGAGGAGCTTGAAAAGCGCTGCAAGAGTGAAAAATTAGAAACAAGTTCTATATTACGTGGTCTTGTTTCCATGAGGTATAAAGGCAAAGGGAACGTAAGAGAGTACATTATGGAAATATCTCTTTGGCATCAAAACTAAAGGGCCTTAAGCTAGAGTTGTCGATGACTTACTTGTTCATTTAGTTTTGATATCTCTTCCGCATTTACTCGGTTGTGGTAGTTATAATCGCTAAAGAGAAATGGACTCTTAACGAGCTCATTTCGCATTATGCACAAGAAGAGGACATGATGAGACATGAAAAGACGGAAAGTGCTCATTTGGTATCATCTTCCTGGCAAAGAACAAGGAAAGGAAGGGTAAGGAAATTGGGCTTGGACCCAAAGAAGAAGCAAGCAAAAAGGTGTCCAAAGGACAAGATAAGGAAATGACATGATTCTTTTGTAAGGATCCTTCTCATGTGAAGAGAGTGTGCCAAATATCACGCTTGGTGGTGTGAAGAAAGGTAAACCTCTCATTCTTGTTTGTTCTCGAGGTTAATTTGGTTTCAGTGCCTAGACATACTTGGTGGTTAGACTGCAGTGCTACTACTCACATGTGTCTATGCAGGTTGTCCGAGTTGCCGCAGCCAAGTGATGCCGAAAGATTCATCTATGTGGGATGGCAATTGTTGAGGTTGAAGCAATAGGAACATTTAGGTTATTGCTTAAGACGAGTTTTATTTTGATTTATTTGAGACATACATTGTACCGTCTTTTTAGACGAAATTTGGTTTCCATTTCTACTTTGGACAAAGAAGGATATGTTTGTTCTTTGGTAATAATGGATGTCGCCTCTTTTATGATTCTAAATTTATTGATCCAAGATTTTATCAAATTTCGATAACCTATATTTGCTTGATACAATTACCTCATTTAATGAAAACTGCATGTTGAATCACGCGCGGCACTAAACGAAAATTAACAAACGAGAACTCTTTGTCATTATGGCACAAGCGCTTAGGTCATATTTCAAAACAACGATTCAAAGGCTTGTGTCGATGGGATTCTCGATACAATTGACACTATGGAAACCGAATATGTGTTGAGTGTATTAAAGGCAAAGAGACAAACAAGAGAAAATTAGGTGCCGAGAGAGCTAAGGATGTCTTAGAACTAATACATACAGACATTTGGGACCATTTCCCACACCTTCGTGGAATGGTCAAGAGTATTTTATAACGCTCATAGACGATTACTTCGTTATGGCTACCTATTTTTGATACATGAGAAATCTCAAGCTTTGGACGCCACAAAATTTAAGGCCGAGGTTGAAAACCAACATGGCAAAACCATAAAGAAGGTCGTCCGACCGTGTGGTGAATACTACTGCTAAATGATGGTCGTGTGAACAACGCCCAGGCCTTTGCCAAATTCCTAGAAGAATGTGGAATCGCCCCACAAGACACCATGCCAGTACACCTAGCATGAATGGTGTGGCCGAAGACTAAATAGGACTTTAAAAGATATGGTAAGAAGTATGATTAGTCATACCACGTTACCCGATTCACTCTGGGAGAGGCACTAAAGACCGCAGCTTATATCCTTAATAGGGTTCCAACAAAAGCTACGACTAAAACCCCTTATGAACTATGGACATGCAAGAAACCTGTCTTTAAAACATTTACACATTTAGGGTCGTTTGCCGAGGCAAGGCCTTATAGGCCAAATGAAAGGAAATGGACTCAAGAACGCTTAGTAGCTATTTTGTTGGATACTGAAAGATCACTGGGTTTTAAGTTTTATGATCCCAAATCAAGAACTTTCTTTGAGACGCGAAATGCCTGGCTCTTTGAGAATATTGAGCTGGGGGAGGAAATAAGGTAAGAGACTTTGTCTTTGAAGAGGATTCACATTATTCCTCTTTTTCCTACGCTTGTTCTTGACCATGATCGATCTTACTCCTAACACTGCTCAAGAACAACATTTGGAACAACAAGACAATGTTGAAATTTCCTTTATCTAGATCAACCAATTGTTCATGAGGAACAAGCTCAACAACCTCAAGAACCAAGGCCTTTTAAGGAGATCCACTAGAGAGAGGAGAAATGCAATTCCGTATGACTTTATAGTATTTCTCAATGAACATGAGACAAGTATTGGCGTGATGGAGGATGATCCAATCACCTTCGCAAGCCATTGAAAGTTCAAACTCTCAAAAGTGGATGGATGCCATGAATGAGGAAATCAAGTCTATGAAAGACAATGACGTATGGGATCTTGTCCCATTGCCTAAGGAGTGAAACCTATTGGTTGCAAATGGGTATTTAAAACCAAGAGGGATTCACATGGCAATGTGGAAAGATATAAGGCACGCCTAGTTGCTAAGGGATTTACTCAAAAGGAAGGCATCGATTATAAAGAGACCTTCTCTCCGGTTTCTTCAAGGACTCATTTAGAACGATTATGGCACTAGTGGCACATTTTGATTTAGAGTTACATCGATGGATGTAAAACGCATTCTCAATGGCGACATCGAAGAAACGATCTATATGGTGCAACCAATGCTTTGTTTCAAAAGATTCAACACAAATGGTTTGCAAACTTAAGAAATCCATCTATGGGCTCAAATGCATCTCGACAATGGTATCACAAATTTCATCAAGTTGTATTATCATTTGGTTTTAAGATCAATGCGGTTGATGAATGTATATACCATAAGTTCGGGGAGCAAATACATTTTTTCTGGTTTTATACGGATGACATCCTCGCTTGCCACAAATGATATAGACCTATTGCATGAGACTAAGAAATTTCTATCAAAGAAATTTGAGATGAAAGATTTGGTGATGCATCTTTTGTATTAGGAATCCAAATACACCGAGATCTTCTCGTGGTATTCTTGGATTATCACAAAAAGGATATATTGAAAAGGTACTCAAAAGGTTTGGCATGCAAGATTGTAAACCGTGTGATACCCTAAGGGCTAAAGGAGATAGATTCACCTCAATCGCTGCCCTAAGAATGAAATTGAGTCTAAAGAAATGAAAGATATCCCTTATGCTTCTACCTGTAGGGAGTTTGATGTATGCACAAGTGTTGGTCCCAAAGGGCACAATAATAAGCTAGAAGGGGGTTGAATAGCTTATTAGACACTTAAAATTTTCAAGTATGTTCTAAAACAAGTACATGTAAGAACATGGATTAATATAACATATAAATACTTAATAATATAATGATCAATATTATAATATATGGTATAAAGTATAGAACTCAACATAATATGTAGAATTCCATAATATAAGTATACCATTAAATGATGGGCATAATGGTAATATCTTATATATCAATAGGTGTAGTCCCTAAATGAAGTGCCCCTGATTCCTATATAAAGGCTTATCCATCAAGCCTATGAATCTACTAGTTATATTATTCTCATTCACCAAAACTCTTCCTAAGTAATTGAAGAATAAAGAGATTAAAGGGCACTCATCATTTAGAAGATCTACTCCTCCCTAATTTGAAGTCTATCTTCTTACTTCATCCTCTTTACTCAAGAACAAGAACAAGATTAAGAACTAACATGGAATCACAAGGTAATTACACGCCTCCGTCTTCTTTCTTCTTCTTCTTCTTATTCTAGTAATGAGTCGGTTCATGTTTAATGGATCGTAATTGTTCCAACAATTGGTATCGTAGCCTCCGCTTCATATACTAGATTGAGTTTGAATTTCTTATAAAGTATTGTTTTAATTTGTTTAAGTTTGTAATCCATGTATAATTACACTTGGTTTTGTTCTTGTACATAATACTCATTTGTCTAAGAGTATTATGTTCATAACTTCATTCTATTTCAATTTTGGTTTTACTCAAAAGGCTTTCAATCCTTAATGTAAGATTATCCCATTTTTGAACATAGCCACCATCCTTGATGCTGTGAGTTTGTTCATATGCATAGCCACGCATTTTTTAAAATGTGTTGTGAGTATGCGGATCTACTTACTTTGGTTGTTTGAGTCACCATTAAATTAAGAACTTCATTTAATTTCTGCAATAATGGTAAGATCAAGTTTTAAGAGACACAATGGTTCATACAAGATTACCCCATTTACATAGCCAACATCATGTGTTTGGAGTGTGTAAATCTAGGTCTACTTGTTTGAATCATGTTAATTAAAGTAAACTTGTCCCATTTACATAGCCAATAATTATAATGCATTAAAATGGAAATTTGGTTGAAAGACTGCTCATAAAAGGCTTCATCAAATTATCAAAAGGCAATGGTCCAACCATGGTGACTTTTAATTGAATATAGTTGGTTAAAAGGCTTCAAGAAAACCAAAATTCAGAAATAAATTGGTGACTCTGCCCAAAATTGGTGACTTTTGAGTATAATTGGTGACTTTTCGTGTGGTGACTTTTTGAGTATAATTGGTGACTTCGTTGCCCAAAATTTTGATAATCTATTAATAAATTATAATGTCCGGACACCGCCGGTGGTTCTGGAGTTATTAAACTTTAAGAATGGACTAGAACAAAAGGATATTATCTTTTATTAATAAATTTCGCTTATTTCTTTACTTTTAAATTTTCGAAATTACCTTAAAGTCTTAAGTGCCCTAAAGTATGATTAATTATATGCTTAAACAAATTTATTCATTGTTTAAATAATATTGTTGCCAAAGCAATTTACGTTATTTAAATACAAATTTGTTAAAGTGATGAATGTAAATATTGATATGTGATAACATGTTTGTTTCCCAAAGGAGACCTTGTTATTGACTAAGTATTTGCATTCATAGGGTAATAATTGAACTAAACTTTTGATCATTTTAAACGCCGTGAACCATCCCAAAGGAAGGCGGGTGTTTAAAGTGAATTGTTTATATTCTTTATTACCGGGAACAAATACCTTAAATTTTAGGACATTTTTTTTATACTTGATCCGCCCAAAGGAAGGCAAGTATTTAAAATGTGTTGTTTAAGCTATTTGTTTACCCTAAGATAAATCAAATTGTGAGTCAATTCGCAATCCAAAGATTAGTCTTGATGTCATATTGATTATCTTTTACTATGATGGAATTCATTTTGATATAATTAATCATTGTGTAGTTTCTTATATATGTTTTGTTTCATTCTTTTGTTCTCTTCATTCGATTTGATCGCTTCATCTGTTACTACCGCTTTAAACTCAATTCCTTTGCTAACTGGGACAAACTTTAAAACTTGGAAAAACAAGATTATTATGGTCTTAGGCTGTTTGGACCTTGACCTCGCATTAAGAGAACAAGCTCCCGCCCTCTAATCGATAAAGCAGCACCGCGAAGACCGCTTAAGTTCGTAGAGGTGGAAGCGCTCTAATCGCGCACTAAGCATAATTAAGAATGCAATTCCGAGACATTTCTAAAAGTGTCTCCGAGGATGATGGTGCAAAAGGTTTCTAGATGCCCTAGAACAACGCTTTGCAAAAGCGATAAATCGGAAACAAGTGCTACCTTGAGGAAGCTTGTTTCCATGAGGTATGGCACCGGAAATCTAAGGGAATACATAATGGAGATGTTTCATCTATCAACGAAATTAAAAGCACTCAAGTTGGACTTATCGAAGACTTGCTTGTGCATTTGGCTTTAATTTCTCTTCCTTCACAATTTGGTCATTTTGAAACGACCTATAATTGTCAAAAGGACAAGTGGAATATTAATGAATTAATTTCACATGTCACGAGGAAGAAGATAGGTTGAAACACACCAAACCCGAAAGTGCACATTATGCATCTACCTCTTCTCGTGGGATTAAAGAAAAGGTAAGGAGATTGCGGTTGCGACAAAGAAGCCTAAGGGATCATCAAATGATCAAAAGTGAAAAAGTGCTTCTTTTGCAAGGACCCCACTCACATGAAGCCCGATCGCTCTAAGTATCGCTAATGGCGAATTAAGAAAGGTATGTCATTTAGTTTGTTTGTACTGAAGCTAATTTAGTTTCAATTCCTTCGTATACATGGTGGTTAGACTCCTGCAACTACTCACATAAGTTCATGTATGCAGTGGTTGCCTGAACTACCGAACGCCCAATGAAGGTGAAAGATTCATCTACATGGGAGCCGGAAAGCCGGTAGAGGTGGAGGGCATAGGGACTTTTAGATTATCTCTTAGTATCTTTGGATATTATTTAGTTTTGAACAATGTATTTATTATTCCATCTTTTAGACGGAATTTGATTTCCGTCACTACATTAGATCGGAAGGTTATTCTCGTATCTTCGGCAATAATAAATGCAATTTATATTTTGATTCAAAACTTTTGGTACTAGCTCTTTGTCTTACATTGATAATCTATATTTACTTGACACAAATTCATTAAATGAGTCCCATAATAATGAAACTAACTCTCGAGGCATAAAACGAAAGTTTTCAAGTAAAACTCTTATACTGGCGCGTGGCATAGGCGTTTGGGTCATATCTCCAAAAGAGAATTGACAAGCTTGTGTCCGAGGAATATTACATGCTTGATACTCCGAAAATAACTTTTGTATTGAATGCCTTAAGGAAAATTTACAAATAGTACAAACAAAAATGAATCCTTGAGAGCTACAAAAGTCTTAGAACTAATTCATACTGACATATGTGGACCGCTCCCTACCCCCTTCATGGAACGGACAAACATATTTTATTACGCTCATAGATGACTTCTCTCGTTATGGATACATTTATTTACTTCATGAAAAGTCTCAATCATTGGACGTTTTCAAGTCTTTTAAAACCGGTTGAAAATCAACTTGAAAAGACTATTAAGAACGTTAGATCCGATCGTGGTGGTGAATACTACTGGCCGGAATGACGGTTCAGAGAACGTCCGGTCCTTTTGCTCGCTATTTGGAAGAGTGGGATTGTCCCTCACTACACCATGCCGGGACACCTAGCATGAATGGTGTAGCCGAGACGTAATAGAACCCTTAAGGATATGGTAAGAAGTATGGTTTCTTGTACTTCTTTACCTCACTCATTATGGGGCGATGCTTTGAAAACCGCAACCTACCTACTTAATAGAGCTCCTTCAAAAGCTACTCGACAAAACCCCTTATGAATTATGGACCGGTAAGAAACCGTCCCTTAATCATCTTCATGTTTGGGGTTGTCCAGTAAGCTAGGCCTTATAGACCTAACGAAGGAAAGTTGGATGCAAAGACCGTTAGTAGTTATTTTGTAGGATATTCTCAAAGATCTGGGGGATATAAATTCTATGACCCAAAAACTAGAACTTTTTTGAGACGGAAATGCTAGGTTCTTTGAGGATGTTGAATTTAGAGGGGAAAATTTAAATAGTAATTTTGAATTTGAAGAAATGGAAGAGGAATTGTTTCTATACCTCTTCCTATAGTTCCTATCGAAAATCAAGCCAGGCTCGAAATCGACAAAAACATAATATTCAAAATGACGTTAATTCTCCTATTAATGAACAACATGAAAATGTTGATGAGGAAATTCAACACCCTCAAAATCAAGAAGAACCGGTGCCATTAAGAAGATCTAATAGAGCAAGAAGGATTGCTATACCGGATTATTATGATGTATATCTTGCCGAATGAGGAACCGTTAGGTTTAGTGGGAGATGAGCCAATCACCTTCCATGAAGCCATTAGTGGTCCAAATTCTCATAAGTGGATTGATGCCATAAATGAAGAGTTAAAGTCCATGAATGATAATGACGTTGGGATCTTATCCCATTACCTAAGAATGTGAAACCCATCGGATGTAAATGGATCTTTAAGACCAAAAGGGATTCACAAGGTAATGTGGAAAGACATAAGGCTCGTCTTGTCGCTAAAGGATTTACTCAAAAGAAGGCATTGATTACAAAGAAACATTTTCAACCAGTATCATCTAAAAATGCTTTTAGGATCATTATGGCTTTAGTGGCACATTTTGACCTTGAGCTTCATCAAATGGATGTAAAGACGACTTTTCTCAATGGCGACATTGAGGAAACTATCTATATGAAGAAACCGAAATGGTGATCGATTCGGATCAAACTAGTCAACTAGTTTATAAACTCAAGAAATCCATTTATGGGCTTAAGCAAGATCTCGTCAATGGTACTTAAAATTCAACCAAGTTATTCTTTCATTTGGTTTTGAAATGAATCTTGGTGAAGATGTGTGTACCATAAGTTCATGGGAGTAGGTTTATATTTTTGGTCTTATATGTGGATGACATTTTACTTGCTAGTAATGATAAGGACCTTTTAAGGAAACCAAGAAATTCCTCTCTAACAAATTTGAGATGAAAGTCTTGGTGAAGCTTCTTTTGTATTAGGAATCCAAATACATCGTGATCGCCACGCAGGTATGTTAGGATTATCACAAAAGAATTATATAGAGAAGGTATTACAAAGGTTTAGCATGGAAAATTGTAAACCACATGACACCCCGGCCTCTAAGGGAGATAAGTTCAGCTTTAAATCAATGTCCTAAAATAATCTTGAATCTAAGTATATGGAAAATATCCTTACGCATCGGCAGTAGGAAGCCTAATGTATGCTCAAGTCTCATCGCCTGATCTTGCCTTTATTGTTGGCATGCTTGGGCGATATCAAAGCAATCCGAAGAGAACATTGGGTCGCAGCCAAAAGAGTGATGAGATACTTACAAAACACGAAGAACTACATGCTTACATATACAAAGTCGGATCATCTTGAGATCATTGGTTTTTCCGATTCGACTTTGGATGCCAAGATAGTTGCAAATCGACATCGGGTTATGTCTTCACTTTGGCTGGAGCGATATTGGAGAAGTGCCAAGCAAACATTAGTTACTACTTCCACCATGGAAGCCGAATTTGTTGTTTGCTATGAGGCATCCAATCAAGCTATATGGCGCATAAATTCATTGAAGGATCATGATTGTCAAAGGTGTTGAAAGACCGCTTAAGTTATATTGTGACAATGTATTGTACTCCAACAACAACAAGAGTTCATCTAAATCTAAGCATATAGATATTAAGTTTCTTGTTGTGAGAGAAAGAGTACAAAATGAACAAATAGAAATAGAACTTATTGGTACAAACTCCATGTTAGCGATCCATTTACTAAGGCATTATCTCCTTTAGTATTTCACGAGCATGTTGCTCATATGGGTGTAATGACTTTTGATAATGCTTAAATCGTTGGGAGTTCTTAATGTTTCCTATTTCCTTGTGTTGTTTTATTTAAATTGATCTCATTTGGTTAAAGTAGGACTAGTTGGAGAATATATATATACGTTCTTCATATATATTCATTAATATTCCATGCTACATATCTATACTTAATCTATGTCATTTAGTTGGATATATATATGTGATTAATGTGGGTTTAGTTGCGAATCAATTACAACGACGCCTTTAATCCTTATACTTATATGACTAATGGACGGGATTGGTTTCGAATGATAACAAAGTGCACATAAGGGTTGTCATTTGTGTTATAAATATGATTGAAGAAATTTATTGAAGGTATATGTTATAATAATCCAAGTGGGAGATTGTAAGAACATGGATTAATATAACATATAAATACTTAATAATATAATGATCAATATTATAATATATGGTATAAAGTATAGAACTCAACATAATATGTAGAATTTCATAATATAAGTATACCATTAAATGATGGGCATAATGGTAATATCTTATATATCAATAGGTGTAGTCCCTAAATGAAGTGCCCTTGATTCCTATAAAGGCTTATCCATCCCTATGAATCTACTAGTTACATTATTCTCATTCACCAAAACTCTTCCTAAGTAATTGAAGAATAAAGAGATTAAAGGGCACTCATCATTTAGAAGATCTACTCCTCCCTAATTTGAAGTCTATCTTCTTACTTCATCCTCTTTACTCAAGAACAAGAACAAGATTAAGAACGAACATGGAATCACAAGGTAATTACACGCTCCTCTTCTTCTTCTTCTTCTCTTCTTATTCTAGTAATGAGTCGGTTCATGTTTAATGGATCGTAATTGTTCCAACATACCCGCCTTTAGTGATGTAGGCAATATCAAATAGAATTTCCCAAGTGGTTGGTATATAAGTTTTATTTCCTACGTTCCTACATTACAAGGGGCAAAAATTAAGTACCAACAATATTGCGCTTAACAATCCATAAGCAGGGAGAAAAAAGAAGTGCAAAAAAACCCTGTTAACATGAGCAAAGAACCAGTCTGTTTGATAAGAACTCGAGCCAACCGTGTAGACCAAATCGTTATCAGGATAGAGTTCGGTGTACCTATCCCATAATCCGTATTGCCTAAACCTGTATGTGAGAAAAAGATGACCATTGTGAGCTTGTGGCATAAATCCTGGAAAAGAAATGTGATTCGGATCAAAGGAGCTAATTTTTCTGATTTTTGAACTGCATATAATTTGTTCATGCGAGTGGGGTTTGGATCAGGTATATAGAACTCTGCTGCAGTGCGATCAGGGATGCCAATTTCCCATAATGTAGGACCATTTCTCAGAGCATCATAGACCAGAACTCCCATCCTGATTATACTTCCTGCATATCAAGCCAATTCAAATGAAGATCATCAATTTTTGTTCATTACATTACATTTATAATCAGGAGAGATAATATGCAGGCCTTATTTCGGTGTTCTTACCTGCTTTTATATTGATGAAAGATTCGAACTTGTAGTCCCCAATAAACCCAGGAACAAAAGCATATAAACTATAGTTTCCTGATCGGACACCTCTAATTAAGAAATACCCCTCGGTGTTGCTTTGAGTCAAAATTGATAACCCTGAAAGCACAAGTGCAAAAATAACAATCGAGCACTTATGGTTTCTACGGTTTACATATACTTTATGCTGAAAGACGAATTTAGAAGCTGCTAAGCTCTAGATTAAGACCAAAATTACCATATTTTCCTCTTGCCACGATCCCACTTCTCCGGAGGAGCCAACCCTATGTAAGCCGAGTTGGCAGTTATTATGTCTTTGCTAATGTACCTAAGCAACAAATGAGCCTGTTTTCTCAATATCATTGCATTCGTAAGGGTAAAGGTTAAGACGAAAGTGCTAAGAGAACTAGGAAGTACCTGTCACGAACTAGTAATCGGCCACTAATCATGCCCCGTTCATATGATAAAGGATAGTTTTCCGACTGTGGAAAATCATAAGGCCAGCTCTCGACTTCTATCAACATCTGATAAGATCATCATAGTAGGGAGGATTAGTTGTGTAAAGCTAATTTGTTTTTCTGTTAATTCTTTGTACTTCTTTTGCTTTAGAATTGTAGCATTGCATAGTACCTGTTCTTTGGCATCTGCCCAGAGTGTTAGGGGATCTTCATCAGCAGAAACAGAATTTAGGTAAACGAAAACGGGACCAAAAACCTTTTTCCATGGCTCTCCGTTTCGAAATTTCAGTCCTAGGCTCTCTCCAGCGTAATGGTTACTAAAAACATCTGGACACCAAAGACAAACAAAATTTGATGAAATTGTACAATGATCACTGTTCAGTTTATTAGTTAAGGATTTTACTAAGGTTCTTTTTATAACCTCTATTACAGGAATGAAAAAGAATCCGGGGTAAGTAAGATATGATTAGAAAGTGACACTCATTTCTGAACAGAATAGCACGAGTTTACTAACCGAGAGCGTTACTGTGCCAGCATGAGAAGTAAGGTCTTGCTTGACAGGTCCAGCAGTTCGAAACTCTGTACTTGGTGTTATCATCCAATACCCAACCGCTGGTCTTGCGCATATCCACCCTGCACCTGATTATCCTTGTTTTCGGTTGAGTATTGATACTTGTCATCCACCTGCACATACAAGACGCAAGATCACACCAACAAATCAAAAATTCTGTTCATTGAAAAATTATCAAGAATAGCTAGGGTGGCTAAATGGGCCTAGATTAGCCCCTTCCAAGTTCCAGCAAATGAATTTTTGGGCCTAGGGCCATCATGATAATTAAATCATGGTGTTTTGTTTAGCAGTTAGCATAAATACCTCTCCTTTGAGGAAAGTATTAGAAGGGTTTGTCAGTAGAACAGCTTCCGGGTAGTCAAGCTGCTGACCCCTTTCCCGGTCTTGAGCCGTTGGCATGATCCTTTGCCTTTCATCCGATACAGCCATGTACCGAAACCTACAAACCAACATATTATTTTTCCTAAGAATCAACGAAAAGGAAAAAAAAAAAAAAGATACATTCCTAAATATTACAGCAAGAGCAACAAGGTTTACAAGTTTTCTTTAAGCTTGAAAGCAATTCCTTGATCAATCTCTATGTCAGGCCATCCATCTAATCGCTCGAATAATCCATACGAGTAGAAACCATTAGCCCTAGCCCCCTGGAGGATTATGAACCTACGAGAAAATTCAAAATAACCAACATGTTAGCAGCAAAGGAAAAATATTATTCTCTTTTGCTTACAAATATATGAACTTTTTAGACATACACTCACCTTTTGTCTATGTTTAGAGAAAGTCCGGTGTTGTTGTCAGAAGGTTCCCAAGTTCTTGTAAATGAAATCTCAACTTGGTCTTCTTCCTCCATAATAACATTAAACTGTGTCGCTTCTAGCCTGTAAAACAACCCCTTAAGTTTTAACTAGCGAGGAAAAATGCTCAACAAAACGAAATTATTTGAGTTAACATATCAAGATTCGATGCTTCCGTAGATGCAAAACTTACGTGTCATAATTGTTTCCCGGATGAGAGCGTCGCTCCAAACCACATCCCAATACCTAAAATTTGATTCCTTTCAAATTTTATTTTTTCCATTCCATTTTTTTCTCGAGATTAATTAAGTACAAAAATAGTAGAAAATGTTAAGGTATAATCGTTGATACCACTTACCCTCTATTTGATACTTTGTTTCTGTCTTCCAAAATATTATCAATGCCATTGTATTGTAACCCAATGACCATACCCTCAGGAATTGAAAAGGTGACGATGAAGATGCCATTGTCAACCACAACCTGGAAAAAAAGACATATACCATTATGAACTAACGTTTTTTTTCTTCCCTTTTTCACTCATACAATAACTATGTGAAATAATCAAACAGTGACCAAATGCTCATGCAAATTTACGTGATCATCGCGTATTTGCAATTGGACCTGGAGGATATGACAGTTGATCTTCGGTACTGTCCTTCGAAATCCTTCTGCAACAAACGAAACAACTTATTTATACAAGATTTTTCAGTCGCAAATAAGGTTGACGAGAACCAACCTTCTATGTAAAAACGTGTTAATTTTTCGCCACTCGAGCATGACAAGTAGCAAAAGCGATACAAATTGAAATTTTAATCAAAAGAATTCAAGAAAGGTTTTTGGAATGAAAAAACAACATAAATATTATTGTAAAGATGGGAATCAAGAATGCAATAGCAAGAGTGAGAGTGAGAAGCCGGAACTCCAAAAGTTATTTGTACGTACTAGGTTTAAAAATATCAATTTGGTCACCTTACTTTCGGTTAAAATTTATTAAGCTTACTTTACTTTTTTTTCCTTCAATTTAATCACTTTATTTTCACATAATTAGCACGTTCATCACTCCATCCATTTATTTGAATGGAAAGTTTAATTTTTTTAGGAAAATCAAAAAATACCCTTACTAAATTTGGGGGTTTTGAGGGTCTCCTTCTCCTCTCAAACATAATTTCTTATTATGACTCAATTTGTCAACATACCTTTCAAAAAAGGGCATTATTGTAATTTTAAAGATTTCCATCCAACTTAACTAACTAATGATTTAAGGACCTTATTGACTTTTCGGCCAAAGTAGAGTGATTAAATGAAAAAAAAAAATGATCTTAAAGAATTTTGACCAAAAGTAAAATGACCAAATTGATATTTAAACCTCCATACCAATAGTAATTGTTGGTTGTTTTCAATGACTTCACGGGTAGAAATAGAATGTAAATTTTAACTGTTTGCAGACAAATATTCACAAGATCAATTCGTGTGTGTGTGTGTATGCGTGTCAGCAAAAAGGTGGTCACAAGATTGTGTAGTGAGCTTTATGACATGGGGTCTGTTAAAAGTGGATGAACCGTAGGAATTTGGACAAAAGAAAATTAACAAGGAACATGCTAAGACAAAGGAGAAAGTTTACCGCAAGAGATTGTTACCGATCTTAATTCTTTTACATCTTTACTTATTAACACATAATGAATCAGATAAAAATGATCTATTTTATAAAAAATATCCATAGCCGTAGCTTCTTATCCAAATTTTTACAAGAATTAAAAAGGCAAAAAATAAATTCAACCTTCATACACATAATTTTAATGCAATTTGAGGTGGTACAAATGTATAAAATTACTATCATAAAATGTTGATTTATTAAATGAGATTATAATTTTTAAGATAGACTAGTATTTTCATATTACCCCCTAACAACACGACACGTATAACAAATTGAATAATGCTAGGGTAACAAATATATATAAATATATATGGAAATGCTTTTATTGAAGTTTTAAGAATATTATAGAAAATTAAATGATGCATTAATCAATACGCTCTTTGTCCCATAATAGTATATTTTTGAAAAATTAAGAAAGTTGATTTTAATCATTTTTAGCAAAATATAGACACAAATATTCTTAGTATCAACCTTAGAGCATCCATAAATTGGCTGCATCCCTAAAACACCTTTTATATAACTCTTTAAACCTTTTTAGGTTCTTAAAAAGTTTCAACTCCAATGAGACCCCTATATAACCCTTTGAATGACATCTTAACTAACAAACCTAACTACCAATATATTTCTATTTTTATTTTTTTATTTTCTTACCACAATTGAAATGAAATATTTATACATTTAAATTTTATATTTTATGAAAATTATATTATATGTTTTAATTATATCAATTATTTTTATTTAAATAAAGTTTTGTCACACTTTTTAATATTATCAATATACTCATAATTTTAAGTTATAAATAATAAAAAGGAAATGATACCGCAAAAAATACACTAAGGGCTTGTTTGGTAAT
>JABEVN020000237.1:0-42207 GCA_013146195.2 Codonopsis lanceolata | reverse complement strand
CTGATAAAGTGTGAAGCAACATATGAGTGTGAAGACCACGGATCTATGAGAACTCGAGCCTTATGATCGAATATAGAAAGAGTACACCAATCACGGCCGTGAGCCACGAACCTCGCTGATCAAGCTAGGCGCAGGCCTTGAACCCAGGTTTCCGTCGCACTTCTCTTGGCTCCGGCTGAGCCACATTCCGGTTGAGTTGCGGCTTTCGGGCACTCCTTCCCTAAAATGGGTACCATCTCCACAAATTGTACACTTTCAGAGCTTCGCCCAACACCAATCAGCGTGTGACCTAGCTTCGACAATAGCTGCAGAGTCATACTCCCTCTGTTGTCTTGTTAGATAGAAGAGTGTTATTACCTTGTTTCCCGTTGCTGGCTACTTTGGCCTCCTCCTCCCTATCACGGTTCCTTGATATCCCGTACGCTACGAATTGTTTCCACGATTCTGGTGGGTGATGCAGGTGCCTACTAGCATTATTCTTAACCACGTGCTCATCAATGTCTTGTTCTACCTCATATGCCGATCAAGCTGCACTCACGTGTCGGTGAGCTTAAGCTAAAATGCATTTCTAAACTTCGGTTCTTAACCCACTTCACAAACTTGTGTGTTCTCGCGTGCCTCGTGGGAATCGGTCATTTTAATATAAAACTCAGTGCAGCCGGGAACTGAGAATACTGCGCCCACGGTCATACTACCTTGTTCAAGATCATAAAACTCTTTCTCCCTTTGATTGCGAACCACATCAGGCACATACTCATTCTTAAACTCTCTTTGGAAGTTGGCCCATGTAGTAGGAACTTGTTGCATCTCCCAACTTCTTTCAAAACTGATCCACCAATGCTCGGCGGCTCCCTTAAACATAAAGGTTGCTAACATAACCCTCTCTTCGTCGGTACACCCCCATCATGGACAATATCTTAATCATTTCCACTCCATCCGCCTTTCGGCCTCTCTCTCGGCTTGGTTCCCAAAGAAATGAACTAGGCTTTAGCTTAAGAAATCTCTCTAAAAGGGTAAGTGGCGGTCCTTGGTCTGGTGGTGGAGGTGGTGGTGGTCTTTGCTCCTCTTGCTCTCACTGGCTGCCCACGAGAAAAGCTAACGATGCGATGTAGTTCAGCCATATCAGGAACTACAGGATCCTCTGGCACCTACACTCGGGTTCAAGCGGAACTCTCACAGGTCTACCTCTCCGGATTAACCATCGGACTCCTACAAGAATTCACTCGGCGTTAAAATCGACACACAATTAACCAACCCAACTAGGCCATGGAACCTATCTGGCGAAGCCGGCTAACTATAGCTCATACCAAGCGTGACGACGGGCAGGACCCAATCACGAGATCAGAGTCGCCGTCCAAATAGATAATAACACAAGCATGCATAGTAGGATCATAAAAATTCATGTGGCGCAACATCGCATACTAACAACAACTTCGGCTACACTTGGCGAATAACAACTAATTTAAACAAGGTCTTCGGCGGCGTTAAGTAGAACAACAACTACTCCTACAATTATTAACATTAGCATAATAAGCTTCAGCGGCCACACATGCCGGAGACAATAACAACAACAATAAATACTTGAGCTTTAGCGGAAAGAAACCCGTGAACCATACACATATAAGCAGGCTCGACATGTAGTAAAACACCAAAAAGATTACAAGTTTTAAGTAGTTAAGTTACAACATCATTAAAAACAACATAACCCCAAGCTAAGTCTACATGACTTGCTTCCCATCGTCCTTACCAAAATAAAAGGTTAACTAATAGATGTCCAAAAGATCAACCTTTATATACAAACAACCAACGTGGATCAAGCGAATCTATCCCGGACCTGGCTCCTCGGCTCGGATCTAAGGAAACAAAACAAACAAATAGGGTAAGTCGAAAGACTTAGTAAGTTACTACAATGCATGATCATGTCATAACATGGCATTTATCACAATTAGGGTTCACGTTCATCATATAGCACTTAGCACATTTTCACGTAAGTGCAAGGAAATAAATCATACAAGTAGGATATGATATAGGCACGGCGCTAGTAGCTCCTGCAAAATAGTTTGTTAACCCAATATCGTGACTACGATGCTCGTGACGTTGCATCGATATAGAACTCCGCCGGCTAATAGCGACCCAGCGCACTTATTGATACAAAGGGCTACTTCCCATTGCGGCCTGATGGAGGTGTGTGAGGTCCCAAGTGCGGCGATCCATAGCGAGCACGAATCTCTCAATTCGTGAAGGCTATACATCGCCCTACGACATAAAAATCAAACCAAATTGTGCCGGTGGACTTAATGCAATGCTCAAGTAGATGTTTACTCGTAAAGACCAAATAATGATCGAACCGACAAGCGAACTCGACCGACCAAATGGCCGGTATAATTCTCTACAATAAACCAAGTCAAGGCAATCAATTGCTCATAACCAAATAATCATAACGGGTTCAAATGCACATAAACTCAACTTAAAATTGAGTAAACTTAACCAAACGTTGTCCAAACTTCGTAGGGATTAAAATTAGGGTTTATCAAGATCAATTCTTCCCTAGAATCGACTCCGTTGAGTCTTTTCTCTAAATTCCCAAATTTAGGGTAATTGAAGCTATGTGCTTCATATCTCAACCTAGTTCATTACTAAGTTCTTCAAGGTCATAAATTTACCAAGGCATAAGAATATGATACATGTTCATCATAGAGTCCAAAATTGAAGATATAACACATTCAACATACCACATCTCATGTAAGCTCAATTTAGGCCATTATCACTTAACAACATTTTCATCAACAATTACCATACATGTTTCTAACATGTTCAAAGTCCTACATAATCAAGATACAAGAGTTTTATATACTTTCATAGGCAAGAAACCTTCCTATACATGCTCCTAACAAGCTCAAAATCCCAACATACATGAAGATAGCATAGGAAGCATAACATGTGTCCTCATTGACCTCAACCACCATAGGCTTTGTTTCCTTAGGGTCAATGAGAACTAAAGAAGAAGATGAAGAAGAGAGTAACTTACTAGTTATACACCAAAGGAAGAACTAGAAGAAACTATTCGGATGGAAATGCTCCCCTTGATGAGCTCTTCAACTTTAATGAATGGCTCTTGGGCAATGGATGAATGGATGAAGGTAGATGATGATGAAGACCTTAAGAAACCATGGGAGAACTAGAGAGAAGGTGAAAATTCGTTTTTGAAGAGGCTCGAAAAAAATGAGGAAGAGAAGAGCTGATTGTGGCTTATATTGGTCAACAAAGTGAGTGGGACAAGTGTCAAACACTTGTGGTCCCTTTTCAAATCTGATTTGGGGGCTAATGATCAACTAATGGACCCTTAATCTAACTTAGAAATCTAGTTAGGGATGTTAGGACTTAAGTAGGAAGGGTTAGGGAGGTTTAGGATAGGTTTAAGTAGGGGTTTGAAATGTCCAATTCGTCAAATTCGAAAGCGAGGGAAGAAATCGCCCGTAGCGACAAACCAAGTGAGGCGGGCGCCTCACTAAGGCCCATGGGCCGCCTCGAATCTGGGGCTTCCCAAGTTCGGACACAGAAATTACTCTCGGCATTTGAGGCGGGCGCCTCACCTCCACGGCCGCCTCGGCTCGGAACCTCTAAAACTTGATCTAAACTTGGTCTAAATGGTCCCAAACTCTTGGGCAACCATTCTAAGGTCTAACCCTACTCAAAATGAGTCGGAAACACACCCGAACAACTCCCGGAATAAGCTAGGACAAGGCGCGAACCACGCGACGAATGAACAACGGATTAAACTCAAATCAAACGCCAATCAAACTAGGATGTCTTGGGCATGAAATAGGTTTGTTTCAACATGAATAAGACTTGAATATAAAGCTAAGAACTCAACGAACACTTCCGTGCGTCGAAATAGAAGCAAATACGAGGAGAGGAATCGCTAAGACCAAATTCAACGCGATTAAACCGGCGATTCTACAAACAAGTTTATATGATTCTAAACATGTTATGAACTTCTAAAATGATCTATGAATGATTATAAAACATTTATATATCAAATGAACATGCTCACAATCAACCAAGAAAGTAAGAAGACAAGCATACAATGCACATGCAAGAATACGGGGCGTTACAAATCTGATTGATTATAGCTATTTTGAATTTTGAATTAATCTAACTCAAAACTAGTAAGCCAAACCAAGTAACCCTCTACATATAGACCTTAATTTGTGTATAATTTCAAGATAACTAATTGATCTGAAGAAATTTTTTTTTGAATAAATCTAGGGTAAATTAAGTACAAGTACTGGATTGCATAAATATACAAGAAAATAAATTAATACAAAAATGTAAACATAAAAAAAATTGATTAAAAATACAAGTGAAAGTATAAAGCTACTAACTTTGTTCACCACCGAGGCTGATTCTTGCCTCTACAAACCGGTCATGTAACTCAACTAAGTGCCATATTTTTTCTTAGAAAAGTAGAATAGCTACTAACTCAATTGTGTGAATAAAGGACCCATCGATACATTCTTAATCTCCCTCACCACTCTCTCTCTCTCTCTCTCCTCTTTATGATTAAAGTTCACCCTCTAACAACCATAACTCATTATAAGTTCCATTGTCTTAGTGAAACCATAATTAATTTAAGAGGACAAGATAGAGTAGATTAGAGGACTTGAATGGTTACACGCTGTACATATATTGTTGATTTCACATAAATGACATCTTGACATAATGTGTTTGCATGAACTAGTTTGTTTTGTTTTTTTTTCTTTTTTTCTTGTACGCTATACGTGGGCGTTAATACTAAAAATGCGTACGGACTTCTACTTGAATGTGTTTGTAAGACGGATTCTCTTTACCCGCTTTTATGAGTGTGCAATGTCACTAAGCAATTTTCATTTAGCTTTTTCAATTGTTATTTTACTCACTATATATCAATAGATTGATGGTTACTATTATATTGTCCAATGTATGAAAAATTTAACGATGAGATACATTGCTTAGCTGGATATATAATATATATATATATATATATATATATATATATATATATATATATATATATATATTACTCCCTCCATTCCTAAATTATCGTCCTCCTTTCTTTTTCGTCCGTCCCAAAATAATTGTCCGCTTTGAAACTTACCTTTTTAGAACATCACTTTTACCACTTTACCCTTACTTTTTCACTCTACTTTAATTATGAGCCACATACACATATGCTTTAAAAGGAAACTACACATTAAATCAATATAAATAATCAAGTCAATTATTTTTTCTTAAACTGCATGCGTCGATTAACTAGGACAATTAATTAGGGACGGAGGAGTATATCTTTTGATATAGTTACTTTTCCGAGGAAAATTAAAGAGATAACCACCATTTATAGTGCTTTTGATTGAATCTCTTTTACAAACATAAGATTTTTTTTCCAACGGCTATGATTGCAAGGATCAAATATATACTCCCTCCGCTCCGCATAAAAGTCTCAGTTTGAAAATCAAATTTTTTTAATAAGTGATATTTTTAATAGTCTATTAGTAACAAAATGACACTTTCATGCCTTATTTTTGAAAGTGTGGACTTTTTAAGTGAAACTTGTCAAAATAGAATAGTTGACTCTTTACCCAGAACAAATTAAATGGAGTATAAGATTAGATTTGTTCCTTAATTAATAGAGGATTGATGAATTGTATAATAAATGGTTGGGTGAAAATGACGATAAATTAGAAAAGGAAAAAAATATTAGTTATATCCGTAATCTATATATATATATATATAATAACAACAAGTGTTTTTCCGCCTAAATTGCATTCCAAAAATAGAAACTTACATGTGACATTTTCATCTATACTTGGGAGCCGAGCCACTTTATTACTCCTCCGTCCCTAAATTATCGTCCTCCTTTCCTTTTTCGTCCGCTCCAAAATAATTGTCCACTTTGAAACTTACCTTTTAGAATATCACTTTTACCACTTTACCCTTACTTTTTCACGCTACTTTATTTATGGGCCACATACACATGGGCTTTAAATGAAACTACACATTAAATCAATATTAATAATCCAATTAAATATGTTTTCTTAAATAGTGCTTGGTCAACCAGACAATAAATTAGGGACGGAGGGAGTATTACTTTTTGCATATTTTTACACTACATTTAATTAACATTAAACATTCTACACGGTTGGAATTCAAACGCAGATTATGGTGAAGCCATTTGTCGCTCAATGTCAATTCTAACGGCTCAAAATATATCACCTGTTATCATACATTGTTGTTATTATACACAAAAATTGTTGATATTCTCATAATAACCAAATTCTCAAAGACTCCACTATTAAATTCTAAGCACATGATTCTCGGCACCCACTATTAAAGTTGCCACGTTGGCAAATACATTTTTTTTCACAAGTTTCCAACCACATGTGAATATCACGTAACTAATTGCTTAAATTTTATGATGGCCATCTTTAAAATGATTATATTGCAAAATTTAGAATTTTCGATCATCGAATCACAAATACAATTTCGCGGACGGGCACATTGCAAAAGGTGTAAACTTAAGTGACCAAAATATCGCTTACCCATCAAGTTTAATGTTACAGTGAAACATGATAACCTAGCAACTAGGAGAAGTCTAAACTACTAACTTGTGCCTAGAAGTGCCAATGTTTGATGTAACCAATTGAGAATGCTTCTACGTACATTTACGTAACTAGAATTTATCATATTTGGTTTTACCACATCTATTAGCATTCACATATAAGGGACATTCTACAACCATGTTGCCTACTAGATACACATCACCCCATCTCATGGCGCTTCTTGACATCCACCTGCGTATTAATTATGAGTACCACCATTCGTGTCTCCATCGATCTCAAATAACTAACCTAACTTCTAGCTTGTCACTTTTTGATATCTCTTGGTTGTCGGTAAGCTAAACCGTGCTCCATTAGTATTCATGTTTTGGTTAATACATCATAAGAAAAGATGACACAACGGAAAATATCGATACATGTGAAAATCTCTTTCAAATGTATATGAGATTATGCTTCTTCAACGTGACAAATGCCACCAAGATTATATGACAAAGAAGACAAACAATAATATCCGAGCGTAACTCTTCAAGTTTCGGGTATGATACTAAAAGATCTGCAACCATTGTGCAAGCAACGACTAAGAGGTGAAGCATATAGAATGATAAGTTCCCAGTAATCCCCAATACAATGAAGTCAAGAAAATGACAAGTTCGCAAAAATATTTATAGTCCTAATGGGGCACTTTAAATATTTTACTTCACGAAAAATGGTTAAATATATTATGAGAATTAATTGCTTAATCAATTTAGATAATGTATTAAACAATAGATCCACGAATCTAACTCATTATACACACTAAAAATGTGTGCACTTCCACAAATGATATTTAAATATTAATCGAGTACATCATAGGAAAAAAAACATGGATCATTAGTACATCATTAGACAATAACATGGATCATGTCAAGCGGAAAAGCGTCATAGCCAATAAAACCACCACCGAGTACCACCCACCCCCAATAAATTGAACCCACCACGGCTCGAGCTCGGTGACACTAAGCGTATCATGACAAAAGTCGACCGAAAAACTCTTTGTCACAGCCGATATGATAAATGGAATAAATATGTCACATCGTCTTCCAAAAAATGAAAATAAATTACAATGAAAAAGTTAGTAGATAAAACCTAGGTGATATGATTTTAATTACATAAATGTTTCACACAATCTAAGAAAATCTTAAGTAAATGATCAAAGGAAGGGAAGTATGAATGTAAAAGGGAAAAAAACAATCAAAGGAAGGAAAGAGGAAGAACGTTAACCGGAGGGATCGGAATCGTGAATTTGTGAAGAAATTTGGGTTTGCAATAGCCAACTCACATCTTTATGAAGAAAAATGAGAAGAGGAGAGATTGTATTCGAACATATTCATTAGCCCTAACTTGGTGTTCTAAAATTTTGGAAGTAATGAGGGTAAAAGGAGTTTATATAGTAGGGTTTAGAAGGGCAATATAGGAAACAATAATCTAACCTACCGGTTTTGTGCAAGCAAAGTTGGGCCACCAACAAGGAGTTGGGCGAGTAAATTGGGTATGTGATTGTGTTATATAAGTGTGTGATTATGGGAATTTGGGTAATTGAGAGCGAGAAGGGGGAGGAGAAACGCCATAATAGGGGTTAGTGTGTGTGTGTGGGGGGGATATGAGGCTGTAAAAAGGAGAAAAAAATAAATGTGTGGTTATTGGGCTGTCCTATTCGATGTCCCCTCTTATCATGTCCAAGTGTGCAAGTATTCCTTACGTCGGTGTAGAAAACAAGAGGGAAGGAGTAGGAACAGTAAAGTAGTTTCCTTTGAGAGAGAAAGAGGGAAGAGGGAGAAAGGGTGATTTCACCATGGATCTTAATAAAAGACTATAAGATTACCTAAGAAGACTTGCTAATCAAAAGACATTGTACCAAACTTAAACAAACACTATAAAATTACCTAACAACTTGGATCAAATCAACTTAAATTAAGCAATATAAACTTACAAGACTAACAAAATCAATATAACAATAATATAAACTTTAAAATTATAAGTTAAAGTAATTTATAGCCAATTAATTTATATAATGATTTAAGTAAATTATTTTGGGCAAGTAAAAACCTAGAGGAAGAACTATAACATACTTATGGATTAAGTTGGTCAATCAAACTAAATTAGAATATCAATGAAAACTTAATTAGAAGATAAAGAAAATAGATAGTTATTATAATGGTTGATATTTAACAATTGTAACATTGAAAATTCATAACATTGGGAAAATCATTCACCATAGACCGACACATCATTAGTGCGTAAATGAAGATTTGGATATTAAAGTAAAGCAAATGAATAAACATACAAGATTAACAAAATTATAAAATGAATAAAACAATAGAAGCGAAATATAAACATACAAGATGTTTAATAAAAATGAATTATAATTTCGATGATAACATTATTTTTTATATCTTTTGCATGTATTTTTAAGCTGAAGTAGTTGCTTTCCAACAATATAGTATTACTATAAAGTGTTTTGTATTTTGTCATCCGAATAAACAGTCAAAACCAAAACAGATTTAGAAAAACATGAGACTACAAGCTCTTGCCAACGACAAAAGCGGTCTCGAGTTGAAGGCATTTTTGAGTGGATTTTAAGTGTTGGAGGCGGTACATATGGTGGTGAAAATGATGGTGTTGCAGCAATAGAAGTTCCAAATGATCTTTTGGTTAATGTATCGGATAATTTGATCCGATCAATGGTTGAAAGTACATATCCATCATTTTTGTAGTCTTTTGATGATGTGCCATATTTGCAAGGAAGAGCTATACTTGCCCCGCTTGATGTTGTTGACACCATAAATGAGTACATGATTTCTAACAATCACTTAGACGGAAGAACATATTTGAGTTCATATTCTATGTGTAGGGCGAGAGAACAACACAAGTTTGTTTGAAGATATTCATTCTCTGAGTTTTTGAATAATATAAAGTGTTCGGGATTGCCTAGCCATGAATTAACACTTAAGATTGGTGTTCGGTGATGTTGTTGAGAAACATTGACCATCTTTGAGGTTGTGTAATGGAACAAGACTAATCATCACCAAGCTTGGGAATCACGTTGTTGAAGCAAAAATTATGAATGGAAGCAATGTTGGAGACAAAGTGTTTATTCAAAAATGTCATTGTCCCCATCGGATGTGAGGTTGTCTTTCAAGTTCGGATAAGACAATTTCCATTAGTAGTATCGTATGCCATGACAATTAACAAAAGTCAAGGTCAATCACTTTCGCATGTAGGAATCTTCTTGAAGAAGCCGGTGTTCACCATGGTTAGTTGTATGTCGCAATTTCTAGGGTAACAAACCGTTACGGTTTGAAGATATTAATATCCGATGAAGATGGAAAGCCAACAAATAAAACAACAAATGTTGTGTACAAGGAAATTTTTCAAAATCTATGATATTTTCAATAAAATGATGTATTTTTTAAATTACTTGTCTCCAACATTACTTTTCTTATATTATTCTTTCAAATTTGATTTCTTTCTTAATTTTACTTGAATATTATTTAATTAAAAAGATTTTTATTCGTGCGTTTAGCATACGAGTGTAAAAACTAGTTAAAGACTAAAGTTAAGTATGTGCTTATCTCTTTCACCATGAGATGTATCGTATGCATAATATCTTTTTCATTACTCAATAGGATTCTAAAATTTGAGAATTAATTAAAGATAATTAAATACTAGGCCGTTATAAGACATTAAACGAGGGCAATTAGGTAGGATAAAGCTAAAAACTTTTTCATTTGGTTGCAATTAGTAGTACTATAACTTTCATTGTGATAAACTCTAATAAAATGGTTTCTAGAAATTGATATTTATACTTTCTAAAGAAACGTTATAATAGTAATGGTTTTAATGGATTTACCCAATGCATATTTGAAAACTATAATTCATAGATATATTAAGATCCAATTAATGTCCACATGATGATAGACTTGCATATTAATGTTAAAGGATGACAATCTGCTCAATTCAATTTTACTACTCTATTTGTTACAATTTCACATATTGATCCAATTTCAATAAAAATTTCAACATTTACATTAATAACTACGGCAATATAGATAATTAAGCGTGACTTAAGTGATAAGACGATTCACACACCTAATAGATAGTGGGTCCGAGTCATAAAGAAGGAACCACTATTAATTCTAAAAAATCATACCATAATTCAAATTTAAATGAACACAAGAAATGCAAAAATATAAATTCAAAATTTGCAAGTCTTACAATTTATTTTGATTCAAGCAACGAGGCTTAAGCGAGGAAAATAAGAAACTCGTCATACAATTGAAATCACAAAAGAGAATTCATCAACATAAATTAAGGGTGATAATTTTTCTCTGGAAAATGTTATCATTACAGTTAATTTTACAACTTCCCTAACAACTAAGCCTTAAAAAAAATACAAAATTGTTTCAAGACAAACAAAACTTTACCTTTACTTAATATATACTTAGTTGCAAGGAAAGCTGTAGCATCAGTTGTAAGAACAACAATGTTGTTTTTCTCTCCACAACATACAACACATAATAATTTTTGTGCTTGCTTATATATCCAAATAGGTTACCCCAAAGTCCCATGGATTACCAATAAGCGTTGCGTCTCCTCCAAATCACAGGAAATTCGATTGAAGAGCAGCGGTATAGGTGGCAACCCGTCGGTTTCTTCCTCGTCACCACGCAACCTCATTAATTGGAGGTTGAGTAGTATAGTAGTCACCCAAGTACTCATTTCGGGCAGCAGATGTTGGTTGGGGCACTGGGGAGAGGCGCCACGCCCACCGGCGCCTCATTGTAAGCCTTCAATCGGCTTGGGTATAACTTACATTTTCAGGTGCAACTATGGATTGAATTATTCTCTAAACGATTCTCAGCTGCATATATTAATTTTCAAGGAAAAACAAGCTCAAATATTTTTCCGAAGATTAAGAAACAAAGGCTAGTGCTATTACTATTAGCATTTCACTTTTCATCCACATATACAAGTGACTAAAAGAGTAATATGGCATGCCACGACCAAACTTTTACTCTGGTTTGACCAACCCAAAAGGTTATTTTAGTAATTTAAACTAATTACCGCTTAATTTATTGTTGGGTAGAGCTCTACTCTCTTACAACTCAACCCACAAATATACGATGTGTCGAATAAGGAAGATCCGTCTTACCCAAGTTTTTCCTTTAATATTAATGAAGCGACAAATTTGAATTTTTACTTACCCTCTTGCATCATAAATTCAAGTAAACGTAATATTATTCTCTAAAATGAAGGAAAAAATACTTCCATATATCTTACATGTAATTGTAAACACCAGATGCCATTGGTGATTTCGAGGAGCGAGGAGCTTGAGGCATGAGATAATTGTAATTCCAAATCCATTGTTCTTCGGGATACTCTCTTAGCTAACGAAAAACATGTATCTATACAATAAAATAAAATAAAATTTTGATTTAAGAATGATGAAATATTATTAATCCTTGTAATAAATTTCCATTCCCTTAATGATTTCTTTCCTAATAATTTATTTTATTATGATTTAAACTAATTTCTAATTAATTATTTCAATTAATGAAAAAGATTAATACTATAATTCTAATAAAAAATATTTTATAAAATTAACATTATATAAAAGCAAGATCATCTATATGAAGAGAGACTATAAACTTACGAGGTCGATTCTCTTTCTCCCACAACCCTACTGAAGTTTACCAAGTCTAAACTACGGAAAGAAAGGAAAAAATGAAAAAGAAAAAATATAATTGAGTAAATTTTTATTAATTGACATTTTTTTGTTTAAAATGATACATTTACTTAATTTATATAAATGAAATTAACCGCAAATGATTCTTAATGTGGAGAAAAGTCGGCCCTCCATGCCCATTACGGTCATGAAAAAAATACAAGTAATTAAATAAATCTAAGGTTACGGTCACAAAAGAAGATCAATAAGTAAAGAGCATATTTTATAGATGTTAGAATGTATTTCATAAGCATAAATGAATAAGAAAATTGTAATAGAGTAAATCAATGCTAGAATGAAGCTATGAAAACAAATTCGATTAAAAATGGAAAAAAAATAACAATAAGAGTATAAAGTTACTAACTAGATGCACCACCGAGCTTATTCATTGCATCTACAAATCGAGCATGAAGCTCGGGCTCCAATGAAGTCGTTTACGGTTTCTCCTCTCCGAGAGAAACATGTTCATTGTAGGCAAGAACACGAGACTCAATAGAGACTGAAAAAATTCTTGTTGAGTAACCATCACCCCTACATGTTCGGGAAATAGGTCACCATCATTCCTTTGGGTTGAGAAACCACGGCGGGGAAGATACGAATGTAGGGTCGAGACCATTCGAGACTGCATCTCTCTATCTTTCCCCCTTTTCTCGCCCTCTCCTCTTTTTGAGTGATATTCACCCTCTACGTATCGCCTATAAAAAATAACTTTATATAAATGAATATATATTGAATTACTACGGTTCATTACTAACCTTCCATTCTTTGAGTGAAAATGAGAATACATTTATGACTGCAAAATATAATATATTTAAAAGGTGAGGCGTGCTTGATGGTTCCAGTGTACATAGTGTTAAGAGTAGTGCTAAGGCTACTCTAAAAACACTCAAAATTGGGTACCAATGATGCGTGGTATTTTTTACTAACTTACTACCCCCAACATTAGTTAATTTTCTAACTCAACTAAACACAATCAAATTAATAAAAAAAGTAATTCAACTAAACACAATCAAATTAATTAAAAAAAGTAATTCTTCTTCTTCTTATTCGAATTCTTCAAATTCTTCTTCTTCTTCTTCTTCTTCTTCTTCTTCTTCTTCTTCTTCTTTCATGCTTCTTCTTCTTATTCTTCTTCTTCTTCTTCGAATTCTTTTTCTAATTCTTAATTTGAATTCTTTGAATTCCTCTTCTTCTTTTCTTTTTCTTCTTCCGAATTCTTCTTCTTCTGAATTCTTCTTATTGACTAGACCCCTCGCCTTCTAGCATTTGAGAAGAAGAAGAATTTGTCACTCATTGCCTATGGTTGTAATCGAAATTATCTTTGGGGAACAACATTAGTTACTTTTTTTATTAATTTTTATTTTTTAGTTGGGTTAAAATGAAATAATGTTGGGTTAGAAAGTTAGTAAAAATAAGGACCCATTAATGTCACGTTGGCTGCCATACATTGGGTACTCAATTTTGAGTGCTCTTAGACTGGTCCTAGCATTACTCATGGTGTTAATTTGACATAATTTACCAGGCATAATGGTTTGCATGAAGTAGTTTGTTATTTTGTTGTTTTTTGTAATATTTTAGCAATGCTTGTTCTATCTCCATGTCCGTAAACTTGATTCCTAAAGCATGTTTCTCATGGTGGTTGACTCCTAAGGTGTTTACTACCCACATTTTACTATAATTTTATGGGAATTGTGGAAATACTAAAACCAAGCGGTGTTTGAGAACTATATATGCACTTTGGCTCAACTCATTCGCAATACAAGTAGAACATGGCTTGTTCTCTCATCTAATTGCGGGAAATTGCGCCTCTTGAGTTCTAGGAGCCTTCAACAAATTTTCAATTTGGCCCACAAAAGGCAAATGAAACAAGAAAAGAGGTGTTTTTTTTTGTTTGTTTTAGTTTAGTTTATGTTTTGCATTCATGATTATCCCCTTAGAGGATAATGGATGTCAAATAAATCATTTCTTTATTCGACATCCGTTAGACCTCTGCTACTATATGGAACCAAATGTTGGACAACTAAAGAAAAATATGTGCACAAGGCGATGAAGCTAAAATGTTATGAACAAATTTGAATGTTAGTAAACTTAGGTCGGTCCAATAGCAAATAAGATGGAGAAAATCACTTTAGATAGTTTGAGCACGTGCAACATAACCTGGTTAGAGCCCACGAACCAACTTGAACAAGGGTAAGGAGAAGTGGAGATTGGAGAACACCAAAGTTAACACCAACATTTGTAAAAGGAAAGACAAAAAATTATATAAGACGGTCTTACGGATATTTTTTGTAAGACGGATCATCCTTACTCGACTCATCGTGTGTTGATGGGTTGAGTTGTGAGAGAAGTGGAGCTCCATTTTATGGATACAGATACATAAGACGATTTTACCGGAGACTTACTAAAAAAAAACAAATATATGAACAAGTGATGGTGTGTATGATGACTTCACTCTAATTTGATCATATTAAATGACGAATATGATTTATGTGTCTTATCCCAATTAAGTGACTTGGACAAGTATTTAGTTGAATTGTTGTTGTATGTACAATGTACTTAAATACTAACTATGGATAACCTCTGCTTAAATGGGCTCAAGATATGATAGTTCGGAAGCACCATTTTTTTTAGGCAAAATCGCAAGTCGAGCTAAATCGCTTGGTTTGGTGACGTGAAAATGTTAAACCGAATGTACATATTTCACGAAACCAAACCAAATTAGTCGTGCCACTTGATTTGTTTTGGTTGAAACTACGGTCCGACTGTATCAATTGATGCAACTACTATCCATATATCGTACAATTATTTTATAATTAAATTTTTATTATCGATTGTGTAGAATTTTTTTACGAAATCGACCTTTGGAATGCGACACATACTAACCAAAATCTTAAAAAATCAAAGAGAAAGAAGCCATGTTTTCCACATCAAGGTTCAAGAAGACTCGATTTTTCATAGAAAGGTAGGTATATGATAGAGTTAAGACCACTAAGTAGCTATATGATAGAGTCATGATTTAATTAAACACCAATATCATGTAAGCGTAAACACTATTTAAGGACATAAAACAAATTGTGTATACTTTGATCTTCAACTTCATGATTTTCACAATTAATCGTAATACTAACCTTAAGCAGCCATGTTGTTTTATGCTGAAGATGATAGGAGAAATTGATTTCTCTCTCTTGTCTTTACTTAATCCCCTTAGAACGTAACTTTCATTTCTGTGATAGATCATAATTTCTAAAAAATGGGTTATATAGGCGAGAGGGGACCAATTTCTTAGACAGTTACTTTTCCCAAAAATTCTAGTGAAAATCGGCAACTCACGTTCTATCAATGTAAAAAAAAACCGATCGTAAATCATATAACTAACGGTAACGCGTACTTTTATCAAGGTGTAAACATAATTTATCAAGATGTAAATGATAATTTTTATCAACTCAGAAATGTATAAAATAAGCGTAACACTTATTTTACTCGACCAAATCTTATCGACAACTCATTAATTATTTAAACCACAAATTAGATATTTGGAGTAATTAATTAAATACCTAAAATACATGGCACGTAGGCCACATATATCTTACATTCTCCCACTTGGCCGAGTGGCAGAATATGTCTTCACGGTTTAAATAATAAAATGTAATGTGTACAACATAATGGTAAGTCTTAAATCCATTGATCAAGTCATAATCTCATAATTAAGTATACACTAATATGAGTCATGGTGATTCTATATCATTAACTCGATATAGTCCCTTCCATGTACCACAATATTAGTTTTCTACTTATAATGACATGTAAATGAAAAAGTCAACAATGGTCCACATTAATGTCTAAGATAGACTAAATCCTGTTAAAGTTATGTCAACATTCATGTATACATCAATGACAAAAACATGATATTAATTCATTTCAGAAACAACATACAAATGAGCTCAAAATGTCAAATACATAAAACACATAATTCATTAAGGTATTACGATAATGCCCATTCTTTCGACATGACTAATAAATGTCTTTGGAGGCAATCCTTTAGTTAACGGATCCGCAATCATGACATCAGTGCTAATATGTTCAATTGACGCCTTTTGTTTGACGCCTTTTGTTTCTGAACATCTTCTTTAACGACAAGATATTTTAATTCCATATGTTTAGCACCTCTGGAATATTTGTCGTTTTTAGAGAAAAAGATTGCTGCGGAATTATCACAGTAAATTTTCAACGGCTTGGCTATACTGTCAACTATTCCAAGTCTTGAAATAAAATTCCGTAGCCAATTTCCTTGAATTGTGGCCTCAAAGTATGCCACAAATTCAGCTTCCATAGTTGATGTAGCAATGACAACTAATTCGCACTTTTCCAAGAAATTGCTCCTCCAGCAAGTAGGAACAAATAACCAAATGTGGATTTTTTAGTATCAACACACCCGACGTAATATGAATCTGAGTAACCAAACACCTCAAGACAATCAGACCTTCGATAAGTAAGCATATGGTCTTTTGTTCCTTGCAAGTACCTCAATACTTTCTTTGCAGCATTCCAATGATCCATTCCTGGATAACTCTGATATCGGCCAAGCATTCCCACAACAAAACTAATGTCTGGCCTTGTACAAGTCTGTGCATACATTAAGCTCCTAACAACTGATGCGTAAGGAATTTCATTCATTTGTTTTCGTTCTAATTCATTCTTTGGACATTGCATAAGACTGAACTTGTCTCCCTTCTGAATTGGAACTACACTTGATGAACACTTTTCCATTCTAAATCTTTCTAGAACTTTGTTAATATATGCTTTCTGAGACAATCCTAACAATCCTTGTGATCTATCACGAAATATTTCTATTCCAATCACATAAGTTGCCTCTCCCATGTCCTTCATTTCAAAGTTCTTAGAAAGAAACTTCTTGGTTTCATACAATAATCCAAGATCATTTGTCGCAAGCAAGATATCATCAACATACAAAATCGAAAAACAAACTTGCTCCCACTAACTTTTGGTATATACACCGATCAACGTTGTTTTCCTTAAATCCAAAAGAAGTGATGGTATCATTAAACTTAAGATACCATTGTCGAGAAGCTTGTTTAAATCCGTATATCGATTTCTTAAGTTTACGCACCATATGTTCTTTTCCTTCTATAGAAAAACATTCAGGTTGATCCATGTAAACTTCTTCTTCCAAATTTCCATTCAAAAAGGTTGTTTTCACATCCATTTGGTGTAATTCTAAATCATAATGAGCCACCAAAGCCATAATAATTCTAAAAGAATCCTTCTTAGAGACCGGTGAAAATGTCTCCTTGTAATCAACACCAATTTTCGAGTAAAACCTTTCGCAACAAGTCCGGCCTTGTATCGCTCGATATTGCCATTTGAGTCGCTTGGTCTTAAAGACCCATTTACACCCAACTCGCTTTGCAAACTTTTGGCAACTCAACAAGGTCCCATACTTCATTTTGTTCCATAGATTTCAACTCGTCTTTCATGGCATCAAACCACTTCATAGAATTAACATTTTCCATGGCATGTGAAAACAAAAGCGGATCATCATCAATTCCAAAGTCAAATTCTAACTCTTGTAGAATATACCACATAGTCATCGAAATAGCAGATCTCCTTTGTCTTTGGGATCTTCTTAAAGCTACTTCAAGTGGTTTCATCTACTATAGGTTCATTATCATCATTATGGACTACTTGATCATTAATTTGTTGTTCTTGCCCGATGTTTGATTGTTCAACAATGGGAGGAGCAACAACATTATAAAAAGGGGAAACAACAACTTTAGAAAAGTTATAGGCATAGGAATTGGCACTCTAACTTCTTGAATGTCCACTTTTCTTGGTTTTAGACTCCCACTAACTTCACCATTCTCAATGAACCTAGCATTTCCAGCTTCAATAATTCTTGTACTATGGTTAGGACAAGTAAAACTTATACCCTTTGGAACTTTTCACAATAACCAATGAAATAACCACCGATCGTCCTTGAGTCCAATTTCTTTTCCTTTGGGTTATAAGCTCATACTTCTCTCGGGCAACCCTAAACATGCAGGTGCCTTAAACTAGGTTTCCTACCCCATAGTTCAAAAGGAGTTTTAGGGATCGCTTTACTAGGAACCCTATTTAACAAATACATGGCGCTTTTAAGTGCATGCATCCACAATGATACGGCTAATGTACAATTGTTTAACATACTCCTAACCATATCTAGTAGAGTACGATTACGCCTTTCTCGCTACTCCATTTTGTTTTGGTGTACTGCATCGTATTGAGCCATATGCCACGTTTTTCAAGAAATTTGGCAAATGGGCCTCGGCGTTGGCCTATTTCATCATATCTTCCATAATATTCACCACCTCTATCGATCCGACAATTTTGACTTTTCTATCTAGTTGTCTTTCAACCTCATTAATAAATAATTTAATGAGATTTTTCATGTAATAGATAGATATAACCATAACGTGAAAATCATCAATAAAAGTGATAAAATAGTTTCTTTTCCAAAAGAAGAAACATCAAAAGGTCCGAGATATATCGGTGTGTATTATTTCAAGAAGTTGTGTGCTTCTAGTGGCTCCTTTCTTTGTGTGTTTTGTTTGTTTTCCTTTAATGCAATCCACACAAATACCAAGATCAAGAAAATCTAAATCAGTAAGTATTTCATTCCTTACCAATCTTACAATCCTTTCTCCGGAGATATGCCCTAAACGTTTATGCCACAAGTAAGCGTAACTTTCATTCACTAAACCACATTTAGTTCCGATATTATGATGCACGGTAAGAAGAGTCTCAAAAAAGGTTATCAAGCCTAAATTTATAGAGAACCATCATCAAGGACACGTAACCAATAAGAAGATTTTGTTTAAACAAACTGAAACATCCATTTCCAAATTTAAAACAATATCCAATGTAATCAAGTCTAGAAAGCGAAACTAAATTAAGAAACTTGAAGGAACGTAAAGAGTCTGAAACAAATCTAAATGGTGTCCAAGATCTAGAATCAAACGATAATTTCCAATAGCTTCAATCGGAGCCTTGACTCGATTACCCATATAGACAAACTTTTCATTTGGGTTTGTGATTCGGTCGTAAGGAATCCATGCATCGAATTTGAAACATGAGTGGTGCAACCGAATCAAGCCACCATGTGTTATGAGGAACTTCAACTAAATTTGATTCGAAACATACAAAAACATTATTCATACCTTTCTTTCGAACCATGCCTTATGTTTTAGGTAATCTTTTTGAAAGTGTCCCTGGTTTTCCATAGAAACGACACTTAGGATTGTTGTGTTCCTTTTTACGGATTTGAGCGGATGACTCATTCACTTTGAGTGGTCCTTGCTTGTCCTTTCCTTTCTTTCTTTCGACTTTCTTACCGGTGCCTTGATTGGTAACACCTTGATTGGTAACAAGATGAATGGAATGAGTTCCCCGATTCTTAAGTCACATTTCCTCTTAACTAGCTTACTACGAAGTTCATTCACATTCCATTTGTCTTTCATGGTGTTAGAGTTCATTTGAAAGCAGACCATATTCAGGAGGGCAAGTGAGTTTAAGATAAACCTGCACGAGGAAATTCTCGTCCCACACTCATCCCTAAGGTCTTAAGTCTTGCTGCAGTATTCGCTCATTTCAATGACATGCTCATGCATGCTACAAGAAGCATCAAACTTCATGGTGGTTAAGGTAGCCATTAATGTCCCAAAGAGAGACTTATCGCCAGCTTTGGGAACCAACGCCTATTCTTGCATGTGCATTGTATGCTTGTCTTCTTACTTTCTTGGTTGATTGTGAGCATGTTCATTTGATATATATGTTTTATAATCATTCATAGATCATTTTAGAAGTTCATAACATGTTTAGAATCATATAAACTTGTTTGTAGAATCGCCGGTTTAATCGCGTTGAAATTGGTCTTAGCGATTCCTCTCGTTGCTCGTATTTGCTTCTATTTCGACGTGCGAAGTGTTCGTTGAGTTCTTGGCTTTCTATTCAAGTCTTATTCATGTTGAAACAAACCTATTTCATGCCCAAGACATCCTAGTTTGATTGGCGTTTGATTTGAGTTTAATCAGTTGTTCATTCGTCGCGTGGTTCGCGCCTTGTCCTAGCTTGTTCGGGAGTTGTTCGGTGTGTTTCCGACTCATTTTGAGTAGGGTTAGACCTTAGAATGGTTGCCCAAAGTTTGGGACCATTTAGACCAAGTTTAGATCAAGTTTTAGAGGTTCCGGAGGCCGCATGGAGCTGGTGAGGCGCCCGCCTCAAATGCCTTGAGAGTAATTTCGATTGGTCTGAACTTGGGGAAGCCCCAGATGTTGAGGCGGCATGGGCCAGTGAGGCGCCGCCTCACAGTTGGTTTTCTACGGGCTGATTTTCCCTGTTCGAATTTGACGAATTGTTCACTTCAAACCCCACTTAAACCTATCCTAAACCCCCCTAACCCTTCCTACTTAAGTCCTAACATCCCTAACTAGATTTTTAAGTTAGATTAAGGGTCCATTAGTTGGTCATTAAGCCACAAATCTGATTAGAAAAGGGACCACAAGTGTTTGACACTTGTCCCACTCACCTTTGACCTTTTTAAAGCCACAAATCGCTCTTTACCCTCTCATTTCTTGATAGCTCTCTCAAAAACGAATTTCACTTTCTCTCTAGCTCATCCATGGCTTCTTGAGCTAAATCCTTCATCTTCAATCATCCATCCATCATTTGGCCAAGACTCTTTCATTAAAGTTGAAGAGCTCATCAAGGGGAGCATTTCCATCCGAATAGTTTCTTCTATTTCTTTCTTTGGTGTGTATCAAGTAAGTTACTCTCTTCTTCATCTTCTTCTTTAGTTCTCATTGACCCTAAGGAAACAAAGCCTATGGTGGTTGAGGTCAATGAGGACACATGTTATGCTTCCTATGCTATCTTCATGTATGTTGGGATTTTGAGCTTGTTAGGAGCATGTATAGGAAGGTTTCTTGCCTATGAAAGTATATAAAACTCTTGTATCTTGATTATGTAGGACTTTGAACATGTTAGAAACATGTATGGTAATTGTTGATGAAAATGTTGTTAAGTGATAATGGCCTAAATTGAGCTTACATGAGATGTGGTATGTTGAATGTGTTATATCTTCAATTTTGGACTCTATGATGAACATGTATCATATTCTTATGCCTTGGTAAATTTATGACCTTGAAGAACTTAGTAATGAACTAGGTTGAGTTATGAAGCACATAGCTTCAATTACCTAAATTTGGGAATTTAGAGCAAAGACTCATCTGAGTCGATTCTAGGGAAGATTTGAACTTGATAAACCCTAATTTCAATCCCTACGAAGTTTGGACAACGTTTGGTCAAGTTTACTCAATTTTAAGTTGAGTGTATTTATGTGCATTTGAACCCGTTATGATTATTTGGTTATGAGCAATTGATTGCCTTGACTTGGTTTATTGTAGAGAATTATACCCTACTTGGTCGGTCGAGTTCGCTCTTGTCGAATTCGATCATTATTTGGTCTTTACGAGTAAACATCTACTTGAGCATTGCATTAAGTCCAGTGGCACAATTTGGTTTGATTTTTATGTCGGGGTAGGGCGATGTATAGCCTTCACGAATTGAGAGATTCGTGCTCGCTATGGATCGCCGCACAGGACCTCACACACCCCTCCATTGTAGGCCGCAATGGGGAAGTAGCCCTTTGCCGTATCAATAAGTGCGTCCTTGGGTCGCTATTAGCCGGCGGAGTTCGGTATATCGATGCAACGTCACGAGCATCGTAGTCACGATATTGGGTTAACAAACTATTTTGCAGAGCTACGGCCGTGCCTATATCATATCCTACTTGTATGATTTATTTCCTTGCACTTACGTGAAAATGTGCTAAGTGCTATATGATGAACGTGAACCCTAATTGTGATAAATGCCATGTTATAACATGATCATGCATTGTAGTAACTTACTAAGTCTTTCGACTTACCCTATTTGTTTGTTTTGTTTCCTTAGATCCGAGCCGAGGAGCCGGTCAGGGATAGATTCGCTTGATCCACGTTTGGTTGTTTGTAATATAAAGGTTGATCTTTTGGACATCTACTAGTTAACCTTTTATTTTTGGAAAGGGCGATGGGAAGCAAGTCATGTAGACTTAGCTTGGGTTTATGTTGTGTTTGTTGATGATGTTGTAACTTAACTACTTTAAAACTTGTAATCTTTTGGTAAGCCGACTTATATGTCGAGCTTTGTTTATATGTGTATGGTTCACTACGGTTTTCTTCCGCTAAAGCTCGTTTGATTATTGTTGTTGTTATTGTCTCAGGCATGTTGTGGCCGTTGAGGTTATTATAAGCATGTGTTAATAATTGTAGGAGTAGTTGTTGGGTTCCTATGCGTCGCCGAAGACTTGTTTAAATTAGGTTGTTTTTCCGGCCAAGTGTAGCCGAGTTGTTGTTTGTATGCGATGTTGCGCCACATGAATTTTATGATCCTACTATGCATGCTTGTGTTATTATCTATTTGGACGGCGCGACTCGGGATCTCGCATTGGGTCGGGTCGTCACGGTTGGTATCGAGCTAGTTAGCTGTCGGCCAGATAGGTTCCATGGCCTAGTTGGGTTGGTTATTTGTGTGATGATTTTAACGTCGAGTGAATTCTTGTAGGAGTCCGATGGTTAATCCGGGGAGAGGTAGACCAGGAGAGTTCGGTTGAACTTGAAGTAGAGGTACCGCCGAGGATCCGGTAGTTCGGGATATGGCCGAGCTACATCGCAGATCGTTAGCAAAGGGGGAGCAGCAGAGGAGCAGCACCACCACCACCTCCACCACCGAGACCAAGGACCGACACTACCCTTTTAGAGAGGTTTCTTAAGCTAAAGCCTAGTTCGTTTCTTGGGAACCAAACCGAGAGAAGCCGAAGTTATGGATGGAGGAAATGATTAAGATATTGTCCATGATGGGGTGTACTTGACGAAGAGAGGGTTATGTTAGCAACCTTTATGTTTAAGGGAGCCGAGCATTGGTGGACCGTGTTAAAGGAGAGTTGGGAGATGCAACAAGTTCCCATTACATGGGCCAATTTCCAAAGAGAGTTTAAGAATGAGTATGTGCCTTGGGATGTGGTTCGCAATCAAAGGGAGAAAGAGTTCTATGATCTTGAGCAAGGTAGCATGCGAGTATTCTCGCAAAGTTCACGCACTGAGCCGATATTGTACGTATCGATTCCCACGGAGGCACGGAGAACAC
The DNA here is from genome assembly GCA_013146195.2 of Codonopsis lanceolata. Taxonomy (NCBI): domain Eukaryota; kingdom Viridiplantae; phylum Streptophyta; class Magnoliopsida; order Asterales; family Campanulaceae; genus Codonopsis; species Codonopsis lanceolata. Next base: position 18,609 of record JABEVN020000237.1, on the reverse strand, counting down.
ACAAGTTTGTGAAGGGGTTAAGAACCGAGTTTAGAAAATGATTTTAGCGCTTAAGCTTACCGACACGGAGTGCGGTTGATCGGGCATATGAGGTAGAACAAGACATTGATGAACACAGGTTAAGAATAATGCTAGTAGTGCACGGCGGAGCATCACCCGAACGAATCGTGGCAACAATTCGGGTAGCGAGAAGGGGATATCAAAGGGAACCGTGATAGGAAAGGAGGAGGCCAAGGTAGGCCATGATCGGAAACAAGGTAACAACACTTCTTCTTCTAAGGGGCAACAAGGACGGCGTAGTGGGAGTATGACTTGCGATTATTGTCGAAGCTAGGTCACACGTTGATTGGTGTTGGGCAAAGCTTGGAAAGTGTACAATTTGTGGAGATGGTACCCATTTTAGGAAGGAGTGCCCAGAAAGCCGGGCAACTCAGCCAGGAAATGTGGCTCAGCCGAGCCAAGAGAAGTGTAGATGGGAAACCCAAGGTTCAAGGCCGGGTGTTTGCGCTTGATCGCGAGGTTCGTGGGGTCTACGGCCGTGATTGGAGGTACTCTTTCTATATTCGATCATAAGGCTCGAGTTCTCATAGATCCGTGGTCTTCACATTCATATGTTGCTTCGCACTTTATTGAGAATCTTTGCGTTTTGCCTCAACCTTGCCATATTTACTTGAAGTGTCTACCCCGCCGGGGAATATATGCTCGCGTCTGAAGTGTTTAAGTCTTGTGATGTTTTGGTGGGTGACCACACTTTGCATCGGATTTGGTAGTTCTTCCTATACGTGATTTTGATGTGATTCTTGGCATGGATGGTTATGTGCTTATCATGCTATAGTTGATTCGCCATAGAAAGCGGTTACTTTTATATGCCGTGTGCTGAAGTTTACTTTTGTGGGTGATCATGCTTCGAGTGGCGTGCACTTTATTTTGCATTAAGGGCTAGAAAATTCTTGTCTCAAGGGTGTACGGGTTATCTTGCATGCGTAGTTGATAAGAGGAAGTCTTCGCCTAACTTAGAAGAGGTCCCGGTAGTGTGTGAATTTCCCGATGTTTTCTACCGATCATGCTATGCCACCGATAGATAGAGAGTTTTGCGTATTGAACTTATTCGGGGACTTCACCGATTTCTAAGGCACCGTATAGATGGCACCAGGAGCTTAGGGAGTTGAAAACCCGGTTGCAAGAACTTAGAGATTGGTTTTGTTAAACCAAGTGTGTCGCCTTGGAGGCGCAGGTCTTATTTGTGAGGAAGAAGGATGGGAGTTTGCGGTTGTGTATAGACTACCGAGAATTGAATAAGGTGACTATTAAGAATAAGTATCCTCTACCCCACATCGACGATCTTTTGACCGGTTGCAAGGGTCCATTGTCTACTCTAAGCTTGATTTGAGATGGGGCTACTACCAATTGAAGGTTAGAGAGGAAGACATTCAAGACGGCTTTTCGCACTAGGTATGGGCATTTTGAATTTGTGGTTATGCCGTTTGGGTTGACGAATGCGCCGGCGGTGTTTATGGATTTGATGAACCGTGTTTTTCACGATTATCTTGATTGCTTTGTTGTAGTCTTCATTGATGATATTTTAGTATATTCGAAATCTCGGGAGGAGCATGAGAAACATTTGAGGATTGTGTTGTCTATTCTTCGGGAGAAGCGACTTTTACGCCAAGTTTAGCAAATGTGCCTTTTGGCTTGAGGAAGTATCTTTCTTGGGGCACATAGTTTCGGATAGCCCGTTGATCCGTCTAAGATTGAAGCGGTGGCCAATTGGAAGAGGCCTAGTTCGGTTACCGAGGTTCGGAGTTTCTTGGGGTTAGCGGGTTATTACCTGGAGGTTTATTGAGGTTTCTCTAGGATTGTGACTCCTATGGCGAGGTTGACACGGAAGAACGTGCGTTTGTTTGGAGCGAGAAATGTGAGTCTAGTTTCAAGAGCTTAAGAAGCGGTTGACATCGGCACCTATTTTGGCTTTGCCTAGTGGAGGAACAATTTACGTGATCTATAGTGATGCTTCTAAGGATGGTTTGGGTTGTGTTTGATGCGAGATGGGAGGGTGATCGCCTATGCATCGAGGATTATCTATTCATGAATGAGTATCCGACACACGATATGGAGTTGGCGATTATTTTCGCGTTGCATAAGTGGAAACACTACTTGTATGGGTCTAAGTTTGAGATCTTCACCGACCATAAGAGCTTGAAATACTTGTTTTTCAAAAGGAGTTGAATATGAGGCAGCGTAGGTGGATGGAAAAGTTAAAGGACCATGATTGTACTATCTTGTATCATCAGGGAAGGCAAATGTTGTAGCGGATGCCTTGAGTAGAAAAGTTCATATGTATGGTGTATGATGGTGAAGGAATGGAAAATGTTGGAGGATTTGAGGGATTGGAGTCCTAGTGTTGTTGATAGAGGGTGATTTTTGCAAATATTAGGTATACTTTGTTTTTTATTTGAAAATTAGAGAAGAGCAAGGAATGATCAGGAGTGAGGAAAATTATTGATGGGTTGGTGATGTAGCGACTTTGTGGTTAATACCGGGGTACCTTGACTTTTCGAGGTAGGATTTGTGTTCCTTCTAATGATGAATTGAAGAGGTTGGTTCTTGATGAAGCTCATAAAAGCAGTATACCATTCACAGGGAGCACGAAGATGTACTTGGATTTGAAAAAACGATTTTGGTGGAGAGGTATGAAGAGGGAAATCGCAAGTGCGTGTCAAAGTGTTTGACTTGTCGGCGAGTTAAAGCGAGCATCAGGCTTTGAGGTTCTAACCATTGGAGATTCCAGAGTGGAAATGGGAGTTCATTACCATGGACTTTGTGAGATTTGCCGCTGTGAAGAGGGTTTAACCGATTTGGGTTATAGTCGGCAGTTGACTAAATCTGGCACATTAGATAGCTATCACGTATTGTTGACTCGGTTAGCGACTTTGTATATTCGAGGAGATTGTGAGACTTCATGGCGTTTTGTTAGTATTGTGTCGATAGAGATCAGAGTTCACGTCTAGATTTTGGAAGTCATTGCGGAAGCTTTGGGGACTAGATGGACTTGATGCAACTTTTCATCCCATGAGCGGATGGTCAGCGTTGATTCAGATTTTGGAGGATATGCTGCGAGCTTGTGCAGTTGATTTCAAGGGAAGGCTGGGATTCTCATTTACCTTTGGCGAGTTTGCGTATAATACTTGATTATCGATCAGAGTATCAAGATGGCGCATGAAGCTTTGTATGGGCGTAAGTGTAGATCGCCAATTTGTTGGGGAAGTTGGAGGCGAAACTTTGGGGTTCAAGTTAGTACAGATCGGTTGAGCGTGAAGTTGATTAGAGATCGTTTACGCACCGCTCGTGACGAAAAGAGTTATCTTGGACAATCGAAGGCGGGATCTTGAGTTTCAAGTGGGTGATTACGTGTTCTTGAAGGTAACAGGAGAGTACTAAGAGGTTTGGCAAGAAGGGAAGCTTACACAGAGATACATTGGTCCATTTGAGGTTCTTGAGAGTTGGGACCTTAGCGTATTTAGCATTGCCACCTTCACTTTCGGAGACTCATAATGTATTCCATGTTTCCATGTTGCGAAAGTATTTGAAGGACGAGTCCATGTACTTTCGGTATGAGGAGATCACGTTTGAGCCGGATATGTCATACGTTGAAAAGCATTGAAGATATTGGATACAAAGGAGCAAGTTCTACGAACCAAGAATTCCTTAGTCAAAGTTCTTTGGAGGAATCATAACATTGAAGAAGCGACGTGGGAGACGGAGGCGGAGATCTTGTGAAAGCATCCACATTTATTTGACGAACTTGGTAAGTTTAGGGACTAAATTCTAAAGGAGGGAGAGTGTAGCCCGTATATTCTTGCATGTGCATTGTATGCTGTTTTCTTACTTTCTTGGTTGATTGTGAGCATGTTTACTTGATATAAATGTCTTAGAATCATTCATAGATCATTTTAGAAGTTCATAACATGTTTAGAATCATATAAACTTGTTTGTAGAATCGCCGGTTTAATCGCGTTGAATTTGGCCTTAGCGATTCCTCTCGTTGCTCGTATTTGCTTCTATTTCGACGTCTGAGTTCTTGACTTTTATATTCAAGTCTTATTCATGTTGAAACAAACCTATTTCATGCCCAAGACATCCTAGTTTGATTGGCGTTTGATTTGAGTTTATCAGTTGTTCATTAAATCGCGTGGTTGCGCCTTGTCCTAGCTTGTTAGGGAGTTGTTCGGGTGTGTTTCGACTCATTGAGTAGGGTTAGACCTTAGAATGGTTGCCCAGTTTGGGACCATTTAGACCAAGTTTAGATCAAGTTTTAGAGTTACAGGAGGCGGCCGCATGGGAGGCCAGGTAGCGCTTGCCTCAAATCTTGAAGTAATTTCGATTAGTGCAGACTGGGGAAGCCCGAGATGTTGAGGCGGCCGCATGGGCCCAGGTGAGGCGCCGCCTCACTTGTTTTGCTATACGGGCTGATTTTTCTGTTTAGAATTTGTGATTTGTTCCTTCCAACCCTACTTAAACCTATCTAAACCTCCCTAACCCTTCCTACTTAAGTCCTAACATCCCTAACTAGATTTTTAAGTTAGATTAAGGGCTCATTAGTTGGTCATTAAGCCCCAAATCGATTAGAATAGGAGACACAAGTGTTTGACACTTGTCCCACTCCTGCTGACCTTTTAAACCCTGAATCGACTCTTTGACCTCTCATTTCTTTAAGCTCTCTCAAAAACAATTTCACTTCTCTCTAGCTCATCCATGGCTTCTTGGAGCTAAACCCTTCATCTTGATCATCCATTCATCATTTGCCCAAGACTCTTTCATTAAAGTTGAAGAGCTCATCAAAGCATTTCCAGAATAGTTTCTTATTTCTTTCTTTGGTGTGTGTATCAAGTAAGTTACTCTCTTCTTCATCTTCTTCTTTGGTTCTCTCATTGACCTAAGGAAACAAAGCCTATGGTGGTTGAGGTCATGAGGACACATGTTATGCTTCTATGCTATCTTCGTATGTTGGGATTTTGAGCTTGTTAGGAGCATAGGATTTGCCTATGAAAGTATATAAAACTCTTATCTTGATTATGTAGGACTTTGAACATGTTAGAAACATGTATGGTAATTGTTGATGAAAATGTTGTTAAGTCTTAATGCCTATTGAGCTTACATGAAATGTGGTATGTTGAATGTTATATCTTCAATTTTGGACTATGATGAACATGTATCATATTATTATGTTGGTAAATTTATGACCTTGAAGAACTTAGTAAATGAACTAGGTTGAGTTATGAAGCACATAGCTTCAATTACCTAAATTTGGGATTTAGGCAGACTCATAGTCTGATTTTAGGGAAGATTTGAACTTGATAAGCCTAATTTCAATCACAAATTGATCATTATTTAGTCTTCTGGTAAACATCTGCTTGAGCATTGCATTAAGTCCGGTACAGCTTGCTTGTTGGTTTGATTTTTATGTCGGGGTAGGGCGATGTATAGCCTTCAATTGAAGATTCGTGCTCGCTATGGATCGCCGTGCACGGGACCTCACCCCTCCATTGTAGGGCATGATAGGTAGCCTTTTGCCGTATTATCAATAAAGTAAATCATTTGCTATTAGCCGGCGGAGTTGGTATATCGATCAACGTCAAATAATGATAAATATTGGGTTAACAAACATTTTAGAGAACTCTGGCGGCCGTGCCTATATCATATCCTACTTGTATGATTTATTTCCTTGCACTTACATTGAATAATGTGCTAAGTGCTATATATGATGACATGAACCTAATTGTGATAAATGCCATGTTATAACATGATCATGCATTTTAGTAACTTACTAAGTCTTTCGACTTACCCTATTTGTTTGTTTTGTTTCCTTAGATCTGAGCGAGGAGCCGATCAGGGATAGTTAAGCGATCACGTTTGGTTGTTTGTGAATAAAAGGTTGATCTTTTGGACATCTACTAGTTAACCTTTTATTTTTTTGAAAGGGCGTTGGGAAGCAAGTCATGTAGACTTGGCTTGGGGTTATGTTGTGTTTGTTGATGTAATAACTTAACTACTTAACACTTGTAATCTTTTGGTATCTTGAAGCACAAGTCGAGCTTTGTTTATATGTGTATGGTTCACTACGGTTTCTTCCGCTAAAGCTTCGTTTGATTGTTGTTGTTGTCTCACAGGCATGTTGTGGCCGTTGAGGTTATTATAAGCATGTGTTAATAATTGTAGGAGTAGTTGTTGGGTTCACATAGCGTGTGATACTTGTTTAAATTAGGTTGTTTTAGGCCAAGTGTAGCCGGTTGTTGTTTGTATGCGATGTTAGCCACATGAATTTTATGATCCTACTATGCATGCTTGTTAATTGTCTATTGGACGTGCGACTGGGATCTCGCATTGAGATTAGAATTCGGGTGTCACAAGGACTTTACGTAGTCTAGATCTTGAAATACGTTCATCGAGTGTGACTCGAAGGGAATTCCATTCCTTCAAGTTTAAATGGTTGCTCGCAATCATTTTGTAAGACCTCACTGGTAAAGCGTAATTACCTTATGTGTTTCTCTTAGTCACATATGACTTCATAAAATGTTGAAAAAAGTAATTTACCGGATCATTATCGAGCTTAATATTCCAAAACTTGAGACTAGATTATAGAAAATATAAATGCTTTCGAGAAAGGTTAAAGACAAAGTTTCAATCACGAAAGACAAATGAACATGTTTAATAAAAGATTAGAACAAAGATTGTTTTGATTCTTGATGGAAACTATTATTTGGTAGCACGAATCATAATTTTCTTATCTTGATCTTATAAAGGAATGCTAAAGACTAATCAGAGCCAATTCACGTATATCGGAAAGGTGTTGTGATATTAGACACAGTAGTTACATGCTTTTTGTTGTAGGAGGTATTTCTTAGTGCTTAAGATTCCTAGTTATACATATTGTATATTTCATAGAGCAAGGGACTTTTACGTAGTCTAGATCTTGAAATACGTTCATCCATAGTGTGACTACGAGAAGGGCATTCCAATCCTTCAAGTTGAAATGGTTGCTGCAATCATTTGTAAGACCTCCACAGGTAAAACGTAATTACCTTATGTGTTTCTGCCGTCAACATATGACTTCATAAAATGTTGAAAAAAGTAATTTACCCAGATCATTATCGAGCTTAATGTTCAAAACTTGAGACTAGATTATTGAAAATATAAATGCTTCAGAAAGGTTAAAGACAAAGTTTCAATGCGAGAAGACAAATGAACATGTTTAATAAAAGATTAGAACAAAGATAGTTATGATTCTTGGTGGAAACTATTACCGGTAGCACGAATCATAATTTTCTTATCTTGATCTTATAAAGGAATGCTAAAGACTAATCGAGGAGCCAATTCAAGCGTATATCGGAAAGGTGTTGCGATATTAGACACATTAGTTACATGCTTTTGTTGTAGGAGGTATTTCTTAGTGCTTAAGATTCCTAGTTATACATATTGTATATTTCATAGAGCAAGGGACTTTACGTAGTCTAGATCTTGAAATACGTTCATCATAGTGTGACTCACGAAAGGCATTCCAATCCTTCAAGTTGAAATGGTTGCTCGCAATCATTTGTAAGACCTCACTGGGTAAAACGTAATTACCTTATGTGTTTCTGCCGTCCAACATATGACTTCATAAAATGTTGAAAAAAGTAATTTACGGATCATTATCGAGCTTAATGTTCAAAACTTGAGACTAGATTATAGAAAATATAAATGCTCGAAAGGTTAAAGACAAAGTTTCAATGCGAGAAGACAAATGAACATGTTTAATAAAAGATTAGAACAAAGATTGTTATGATTCTTGGTGGAAACTATTATTTAGTAGCACGAATCATAATTTTCTTATCTTGAACTTATAAAGGAATGCTAAAGACTAATCAGGAGCCAATTCAAACGTATATCTGGAAAGGTGTTGCAGTATTAGACTTGTTAGTTACATGCTTTTGTTGTAGGAGGTATTTCTTAGTGCTTAAGATTCCTAGTTATACATATTGTATATTTCATAGAGCAAGGGACTTTCTGTAGTCTAGATCTTGAAATACGTTCATCCAGTGTGACTCACGAAAAGGGATTCAATCCTTCAAGTTGAAATGGTTGCTCGCAATCATTTGTAAGACCTCCACAGGTAAAACGTAATTACCTTATGTGTTTCCTGCCGTCCAACATATGACTTCATAAAATGTTGAAAAAAGTAATTTACCCAGATCATTATCGAGCTTAATGTTCAAAACTTGAGACTAGATTATAGAAAATATAAATGCTCAGAAAGGTTAAAGACAAAGTTTCAATGCAGAAGACAAATGAACATGTTTAATAAAAGATTAGAACAAAGATTGTTTTGATTCTTGGTGGAAACTATTGACTGGTAGCATCGAATCATAATTTTCTTATCTTGATCTTATAAAGGAATGCTAAAGACTAATCGGAGCCAATTCAAGCGTATATCTAGAAAGGTGTTGCGGTATTAGACACATTAGTTATGCTAGGAGGTATTTCTTAGTGCTTAAGATTCCTAGTTATACATATTGTATATTTCATAGAGCAAGGGACTTTCACGTAGTCTAGATCTTGAAATACGTTCATCCATAGTGTGACTAGAAAGGCATTCCAATCCTTCATGGTTGCTTCAATCATTTGTAAGACCTCCTTGTAATTACCTTAGTCCAACATATGACTTCATAAAATGTTGGTAATTTTCATTATCGAGCTTAATGTTCAAAACTTGAGACTAGATTATAGAAAATATTGCTTAGAAAGGTTAAAGACAAAGTTTCAATATGAACATGTTTAATAAAAGATTAGAACAAAGATTGTTATATTCTTGGTGGAAACGAATCATAATTTTCTTATCTTGATCTTATAAAGGAATGCTAAAGACTAATTATTGTCTAGAAAGGTGTTGCGGTATTAGACACAGTTGTTACATGCTTTTGTTGTAGGAATTTCTTATATTCCTAGTTATACATATTGTATATTTCATAGAGCAAGGGACTTTACGTAGTCTAGATCTTGAAATACGTTCATGAGTGTGACTCTAAAAGGAATCCTTCAAGTTGAAATGGTTGCTCGCCAGACCTCCACCGTAATTACCTTATGTGTTTCTGCCGTCAACATATGACTTCATAAAATGTTGAAAAAGTAATTTGATCATTATCTTAATGTTCAAAACTTGAGACTAGATTATAGAAAATATAAATAAAGGTTGTTTCAATAATGAACATGTTTAATAAAAGATTAGAACAAAGATTGTTTTGATTCTTGGTGGAAACAGCACGAATCATAATTTTCTTATCTTGTAAAGGAATGCTAAAGACTAATCGGGAGCCAATTCAAACGTATATCTGGAAAGGTGTTTATGAACAGTTAGTTACATGCTTTTGTTGTAGGAGGTATTTCTTAGTGCTTAAGATTCCTAGTTATACATATTGTATATTTCATAGAGCAAGGGACTAGTCTAGATGAAATACGTTCATCATAGTGTGACTGGCATTCCAATCCTTCAAGTTGAAATGGTTGCTCGCAATCATTTGTAAGACCTCCACAGGTGTAATTACCTTATGTGTTTCTGCCGTCCAACATAGCATAAAATGTTGAAAAAAGTAATTTACCGATCATTATCGAGCTTAATATTCAAAACTTGAGACTAGATTATAGAAAATATAAATGCTCGAAAGGTTAAAGACAAAGTTTCAATGCGAGAAGACAAATGAACATGTTTAATAAAAGATTAGAACAAAGATAGTTATGATTCTTGGTGGAAACTATTGCCCGTATTCTTGCATGTAGCATTGAATCATAATTTTCTTATCTTGGTTGATTTGATGTTTTCTTATAAAGTCTTAGAATGCTAAAGACTAATCAGAGCCAATTCATAACGTAGAACCATATCTAGAAAGGTGTTGCGGATAGACACATCGCGTTAGGCACATGCTTTTTTGTTGTAGGAGGTATTTCTTAGTGCTTAAGATTCCTAGTTATACATATTGTATATTTCATAGAGCAAGGGACTTGTAGTCTAGATCTTGAAATACGTTCATCCATAGTGTGACTACGAAAGGGCATTCAATCCTTCAAGTTGAAATGGTTGCTCATGCAATCATTTGTAAGACCTCCAGGTAAAACGTAATTACCTTATGTGTTTCTGCCGTCCAACATATGACTTCATAAAATGTTGAAAAAAGTAATTTACCCGATCATTATCGAGCTTAATGTTCAAAACTTGAGACTAGATTATAGAAAATATAAATGCTAGAAAGGTTAAAGACAAAGTTTCAATGCGAAGACAAATGAACATGTTTAATAAAAGATTAGAACAAAGATTGTTAAGTTGATTCTTGGTGGAAACTATTGATTGGTAGCACGAATCATAATTTTCTTATCTTGATCTTATAAAGGAATGCTAAAGACTAATAGCCAATTCAAACGTATATCTGGAAAGGTGTTGCGTATTAGACACATTAGTTACATGCTTTTGTTGTAGGAGGTATTTCTTAGTGCTTAAGATTCCTAGTTATACATATTGTATATTTCATAGAGCAAGGGACTTTCGTAGTCTAGATCTTGAAATACGTTCATCATAGTGTGACTCGAAAGGAATTCAATCCTTCAAGTTGAAATGGTTGCTCGCAATCATTTGTAAGACCTCCACAGGTAAAACGTAATTACCTTATGTGTTTCTGCCGTCCAACATATGACTTCATAAAATGTTGAAAAAGTAATTTACCCAGATCATTATCGAGCTTAATGTTCAAAACTTGAGACTAGATTATAGAAAATATAAATGCTCAGAAAGGTTAAAGACAAAGTTTCAATGCGAGAAGACAAATGAACATGTTTAATAAAAGATTAGAACAAAGATTGTTTTGATTACTTGGTGGAAACTATTGGTAGTAGCACGATTTTCTTATCTTGATCTTATAAAGGAATGCTAAAGACTAATCAGGAGCCAATTCAACGTATATCTAGAAAGGTGTTGCGGTATTAGATCATTTTAGTTACATGCATTTTGTTGTAGGAGGTATTTGACTTAGTGCTTAAGATTCCTAGTTATACATATTGTATATTTCATAGAGCAAGGGACTTTACGTAGTCTAGATCTTGAAATACGTTCATCCAGTGTGACTATTTGGTTTGATTTTTACGAAAGGGCATTCCAATCCTTCAAGTTGAAATGGTTGCTCGCAATCATTTGTAAGACCTCCACATGGTGCCCAAAACGTGGGAATTACCTTATGTGTTTCTGCCGTCCAACATATGACTTCATAAAATGTTGAAAAAAGTAATTTAGCCCGGATGTTCATTATCGAGCTTAATGTTTTACTTTCAAAACTTGAGACTAGATTATCAGAAAATATAAATGCTCGAAGGTTAAAGACAAAGTTTCAATGCGGAAGACAAATGAACATGTTTAATAAAAGATTAGAACAAAGATTGTTTATGATTCTTGGTGGAAACTATTGGTAGTAGCACGAATCATAATTTTCTTATCTTGATCTTATAAAGGAATGCTAAAGACTAATCAGGAGCCAATTCAAAGCGTATATCTAGAAAGGTGTTGCGATATTAGACACATTAGTTACATGCTTTTGTTGTAGGAGGTATTTCTTAGTGCTTAAGATTCCCTATATTTGTATTGTATCTTACGTTTCCTTGAGATCATGTTTGAACGTCTTAGTCATAGATCATAAAATGTTGAAAAAAGTAATTTACCGGATGTTGATGAAAATGTTGTTAAGTTTGCATGTTTAATAAAAGATTAATGGGATTGAGCTTAGTTAACCTTTTATTTTTCAGGAGAATGTGGTATGTTGTTGCTTAGCAATTTTGTAGACTCTTAGATTCCTTCTTATGCCTTGGTAACTTATGACTTCATAAGCTTAATGTTTGACTAGAACTTAGTAATAATAGGTTCGGCATGTTTTAAAAGATTCAGCATGCTGTCTTGGTTGAGGTTATATAAATTATATAAATCAAGTTGTTGGGTTCCTATTCGTATTTTATGTTATTTGAACTTGCCAGTGTAAGTTTTCAATGCCCTCTGATGCCCAGACTAGTTTGATTGGTGGTTGATTTGAGTTTAAACGTTTGTTCATTACCGTCGCGTGGTTCGCGCCTTGTCCTACTCAATGTTTAGTTGTTTAATTTGAAGTACCTTGGTACGATTTAGAATTAATTTAGATTGTTAAATTGACTTGGTTTATTGTAGATTATATTGTGTCTACTTGAGTAGTCGAGAGTGGCCCGCCCATATTGTCTTCATAATTTTGCTGTTTCATCTTGTTCACTTCAACCCCTACTTAAACCTATCTAAACCTCCTAATGTCGGGGTCGATGTAGCCTTAATTGAGGAATTCGCTCATTAAGACCTCTGATTAGAATCAGTAGCCTTTGCCAATTAAAGCCTGAAAAGGGCTCTTTACCCTCTCATTTGTATATCTAGCCAGTGGCTTCTTGTTGCCAAGACTCTTTCATTAAAGTTATCATCAGGGGAGCATTTCCATCAGAGTTCTTCATTTCTTTCGTATCACGATAGTTACATTTTGGCCAAGCTTTCATTGTTGCTTCCTATGAGGATTTTATTTCCTTTTCGTGAATAAGTTTCTTGCTGCTAAGATTGAACCCTATTTGAACATGTTACATGTATGGTAATTGTTGATGATTGTATATAACATTCATAGAATGTGTTATACCTTCAAGGACATGACATTTTAGTAACTTGAAGAACTAAGTAATGAACTTGAAGCACATGAAATTTATGTTCATGTGTTTCCTTAGACTCGAAAGGATAATTCCTTGGTAAAATGAAACCCGTTTGAAGAAAGTTGAACTATGGTTAGCTCGTCATTCGATCATTTGATAAGTTAACTACTCCCGTTGCTTATTTGGTAAACGATGTATAGTAGGCAATTACCTTATGTGTTTCATTTGATGTACATTATGACTTATTTGGTTATAGCAAATGTTGCCGACTTATAAGTATGATTTACATATGTGTAGTCATCTACGGTTTCTTGAACCGCTAAAGCCGTTAATGCATTTAGTTCAGTCTTTTCGAACCTATCTTAGATCGGCGAGGCCGGTGAGATTAACTCCACGTTTGGTTGTTTGTTATTATATCTTTTGGTTAAAATTGTAAGGAGTAATTTTATGTGCGGAGCTTGAATTAGGTTTTAAGTGTAGACGAACTTTGTTTGTATGTGTATTGTCAATGCTAAATGATGTTGCGCCACATGAAATGATAATGCATGCATGTTTAATCGATTGTATCTAAGTTCCTATTAGTCTTTAACAAGTATAAGATAGTTATGATGATCCTTGCTTGATCTTTTTGGAAACTATCTTTTGGTTAGAACAAGTAGCACGAATCATAATTTTCTTATCTTGATCTTATAAAGGAATGCTAAAGACTAATCGAGGAGCCAATTCAAACGTATATCTAGAAAGGTGTTGCAGGTATTAGACACGTTAGTTACATGCTTTTGTTGTAGGAGGTATTTCTTAGTGCTTAAGATTCCTAGTTATACATATTGTATATTTCATAGAGCAAGGGACTTTACGTAGTCTAGATCTTGAAATACGTTCATCCATAGTGTGACTCGAAAGGAATTCAAATCCTTCAAGTTGAAATGGTTGCTCGCAATCATTTGTAAGACCTCCACGGTAAAACGTAATTACCTTATGTGTTTCTGCCGTCAACATATGACTTCATAAAATGTTGAAAAAAGTAATTTACCCAGATCATTATCGAGCTTAATGTTCAAAACTTGAGACTAGATTATAGAAAATATAAATGCTCGAAAGGTTAAAGACAAAGTTTCAATGCGCAGAAGACAAATGAACATGTTTAATAAAAGATTAGAACAAAGATAGTTATGATTCTTGGTGGAAACTATTGGTAGCAGCACGAATCATAATTTTCTTATCTTGAATCTTATAAAGGAATGCTAAAGACTAATCAGAGCCAATTCAAACGTATATCGGAAAGGTGTTGCAGTATTAGACTGTTAGTTACATGCTTTTGTTGTAGGAGGTATTTCTTAGTGCTTAAGATTCCTAGTTATACATATTGTATATTTCATAGAGCAAGGGACTTTACGTAGTCTAGATCTTGAAATACGTTCATCCATAGTGTGACTACGAAAAGGGATTCCAATCCTTCAAGTTGAAATGGTTGCTCGCAATCATTTGTAAGACCTCCCAGGGTAAACGTAATTACCTTATGTGTTTCTGCCGTCCAACATATGACTTCATAAAATGTTGAAAAAAGTAATTTACCCAGATCATTATCGAGCTTAATGTTCAAAACTTGAGACTAGATTATAGAAAATATAAATGCTCGAGAAAGGTTAAAGACAAAGTTTCAATGCGAGAAGACAAATGAACATGTTTAATAAAAGATTAGAACAAAGATAGTTATGATTACTTGGAAACTATTATTGGTAGTAGCACGAATCATAATTTTCTTATCTTGATCTTATAAAGGAATGCTAAAGACTAATCAGAGCCAATTCAAACGTATATCAGGAAAGGTGTTGCGATATTAGACACTGTTAGTTACATGCTTTTGTTGTAGGAGGTATTTCTTAGTGCTTAAGATTCCTAGTTATACATATTGTATATTTCATAGAGCAAGGGACTTTCTGTAGTCTAGATCTTGAAATACGTTCATCCAGATTGTGACTCTGAAAAGGGAATTCCAATCCTTCAAGTTGAAATGGTTGCTCGCAATCATTTGTAAGACCTCAGGTAAACGTAATTACCTTATGTGTTTCTGCCGTCCAACATATGACTTCATAAAATGTTGAAAAAAGTAATTTACCAGATCATTATCGAGCTTAATGTTCAAAACTTGAGACTAGATTATAGAAAATATAAATGCTTAGAAAGGTTAAAGACAAAGTTTCAATGCGAGAAGACAAATGAACATGTTTAATAAAAGATTAGAACAAAGATTAGTTATGATTCTTGGTGGAAACTATTGTTGTAGCACGAATCATAATTTTCTTATCTTGAATCTTATAAAGGAATGCTAAAGACTAATCAGGAGCCAATTCAAACGTATATCGGAAAGGTGTTGCAGTATTAGACCTGTTAGTTAGATGCTTTTGTTGTAGGAGGTATTTCTTAGTGCTTAAGATTCCTAGTTATACATATTGTATATTTCATAGAGCAAGGGACTTTCTGTGATCTTGAAATACGTTCATCCAGAGTGTGACTCTGAAAAGGGAATTCCAATCCTTCAAGTTGAAATGGTTGCTCGCAATCATTTGTAAGACCTCCCTGGGTAAAACGTAATTACCTTATGTGTTTCTGCCGTCCAACATATGACTTCATAAAATGTTGAAAAAAGTAATTTACCCAGATCATTATCGAGCTTAATGTTCAAAACTTGAGACTAGATTATAGAAAATATAAATGCTTAGAAAGGTTAAAGACAAAGTTTCAATGCAGAAGACAAATGAACATGTTTAATAAAAGATTAGAACAAAGATAGTTTATGATTCTTGGTGGAAACTATTGACCGTAGCACGAATCATAATTTTCTTATCTTGAACTTATAAAGGAATGCTAAAGACTAATCGGGAGCCAATTCAAACGTATATCGGAAAGGTGTTGCGTATTAGACACATTAGTTACATGCTTTTGTTGTAGGAGGTATTTCTTAGTGCTTAAGATTCCTAGTTATACATATTGTATATTTCATAGAGCAAGGGACTTTCGTAGTCTAGATCTTGAAATACGTTCATCCCATAGTGTGACTACGAAAGGCATTCCAATCCTTCAAGTTGAAATGGTTGCTTCAATCATTTGTAAGACCTCCCTAGGTAAAACGTAATTACCTTATGTGTTTCCTGCCGTCCAACATATGACTTCATAAAATGTTGAAAAAAGTAATTTACCCAGATCATTATCGAGCTTAATATTCAAAACTTGAGACTAGATTATAGAAAATATAAATGCTCAGAAAGGTTAAAGACAAAGTTTCAATGCAGAAGACAAATGAACATGTTTAATAAAAGATTAGAACAAAGATAGTTATGATTCTTGGTGGAAACTATTGGTAGTAGCGAATCATAATTTTCTTATCTTGAACTTATAAAGGAATGCTAAAGACTAATCGAGGAGCCAATTCAAGCGTATATCGGAAAGGTGTTGCGATATTAGACTGTTAGTTAGATGCTTTTTGTTGTAGGTATTTCTTAGTGCTTAAGATTCCTAGTTATACATATTGTATATTTCATAGAGCAAGGGACTTTATAGTCTAGATCTTGAAATACGTTCATCCATAGTGTGACTCGAAAGGCATTCCAATCCTTCAAGTTGAAATGGTTGCTCGCAATCATTTGTAAGACCTCCTGGGTAAGCGTAATTACCTTATGTGTTTCCCGTCAACATATGACTTCATAAAATGTTGAAAAAAGTAATTTACCGGATCATTATCGAGCTTAATATTCAAAACTTGAGACTAGATTATAGAAAATATAAATGCTCGAAAGGTTAAAGACAAAGTTTCAATCACGAAGACAAATGAACATGTTTAATAAAAGATTAGAACAAAGATAGTTATGATTCTTGGTGGAAACTATTATTGGTAGCACGAATCATAATTTTCTTATCTTGAACTTATAAAGGAATGCTAAAGACTAATCGGAGCCAATTCAAGCGTATATCTAGAAAGGTGTTGCAGTATTAGACACATTAGTTACATGCTTTTGTTGTAGGAGGTATTTCTTAGTGCTTAAGATTCCTAGTTATACATATTGTATATTTCATAGAGCAAGGGACTTTACGTAGTCTAGATCTTGAAATACGTTCATCCATAGTGTGACTAGAGAAGGCATTCCAATCCTTCAAGTTGAAATGGTTGCTCGCAATCATTTGTAAGACCTCCCAGGTAAAGCGTAATTACCTTATGTGTTTCTGCCGTCCAACATATGACTTCATAAAATGTTGAAAAAGTAATTTACAGATCATTATCGAGCTTAATATTCAAAACTTGAGACTAGATTATAGAAAATATAAATGCTCGAGAAAGGTTAAAGACAAAGTTTCAATGCAGAAGACAAATGAACATGTTTAATAAAAGATTAGAACAAAGATAGTTATGATTCTTGGTGGAAACTATTGGTGGTAGCACGAATCATAATTTTCTTATCTTGATCTTATAAAGGAATGCTAAAGACTAATCGAGGAGCCAATTGCGTATATCTAGAAAGGTGTTGCGTATTAGACACAGTTAGTTACATGCTTTTGTTGTAGGAGGTATTTCTTAGTGCTTAAGATTCCTAGTTATACATATTGTATATTTCATAGAGCAAGGGACTTTCTGTAGTCTAGATCTTGAAATACGTTCATCCATAGTGTGACTCGAAAGGCATTCCAATCCTTCAAGTTGAAATGGTTGCTCGCAATCATTTGTAAGACCTCCACAGGTAAAGCGTAATTACCTTATGTGTTTCTGCCGTCCAACATATGACTTCATAAAATGTTGAAAAAAGTAATTTAATCATTATCGAGCTTAATATTCAAAACTTGAGACTAGATTATAGAAAATATAAATGCTCAGAAAGGTTAAAGACAAAGTTTCAATGCAGAAGACAAATGAACATGTTTAATAAAAGATTAGAACAAAGATAGTTATGATTCTGGTAACTATTATTGGTAGCACGAATCATAATTTTCTTATCTTGAACTTATAAAGGAATGCTAAAGACTAATCGGGGCCAATTCAAGCGTATATACGAAAAGGTGTTGCGTATTAGACACGTTAGTTACATGCTTTTGTTGTAGGAGGTATTTCTTAGTGCTTAAGATTCCTAGTTATACATATTGTATATTTCATAGAGCAAGGGACTTTACGTAGTCTAGATCTTGAAATCGTTCATCAGTGTGACTCTAAAGGGAATTCAATCCTTCAAGTTGAAATGGTTGCTCGCAATCATTTGTAAGACCTCCTGGGTAAAACGTAATTACCTTATGTGTTTCCTGCCGTCCAACATATGACTTCATAAAATGTTGAAAAAAGTAATTTACCCAGATCATTATCGAGCTTAATATTCAAAACTTGAGACTAGATTATAGAAAATATAAATGCTCAGAAAGGTTAAAGACAAAGTTTCAATGCAGAAGACAAATGAACATGTTTAATAAAAGATTAGAACAAAGATTGTTTTGATTACTGGTGGAAACTATTGACTGGTAGCACGAATCATAATTTTCTTATCTTGATCTTATAAAGGAATGCTAAAGACTAATCAGGAGCCAATTCAAACGTATATCTGGAAAGGTGTTGCAGTATTAGACCTGTTAGTTACATGCTTTTGTTGTAGGAGGTATTTCTTAGTGCTTAAGATTCCTAGTTATACATATTGTATATTTCATAGAGCAAGGGACTTTCTGTAGTCTAGATCTTGAAATACGTTCATCCAGAGTGTGACTCTAAAAAGGGAATTCCAATCCTTCAAGTTGAAATGGTTGCTCGCAATCATTTGTAAGACCTCCCTGGGTAAAACATTACCTTATGTGTTTCCTGCCGTCAACATATGACTTCATAAATGTTGAAAAAAGTAATTTACCCAGATCATT
>JABEVN020000236.1:0-42391 GCA_013146195.2 Codonopsis lanceolata | reverse complement strand
AAAAAAAAAAAAAGATACTTGAACTTCGACCGAGCAACGGAAAAACCAATCAAATCTATTCCCCACATGTCAAACGGCCATGATGCTATAATCTGAGTCCGCAGATGGCATCGTGGAATGTCCGCTGCACGCCGACACTTGTCACACCGACGAACATACATCTCAAGATCCCGACGCAAGGTTATCCAATAAAATCCACCGCTAACACTTTCTCGCCTAATGATCGCTGCCGTGGTGACCTCCACACTCGCCTTCATGCACTTCGCCCAAGATCCCTCCGCTATCTCCTCCGACGGACACACCTCAATAAAGGTCGGGTATAAGATCTCCGATACAAAATGTTGTCCAAGATAATATAACTAATTTGAATCTTTCTGGATAGTTCTAGCTTCCTTTGTTCGTGCGCACTCGCGGCCGATGTAAGCTCGCAGATCATCTATCCAACATTTGGGCGTACTCTACGCTATGTCCATAACCACTTCCTTCTCGATGATAGGAACTTCCAAATGCTCGATCATGACTCCCGGATGTAAAGATCGCAATTTTACTAATTCGATGATCAAAATCTTTCAAAATTTCTCGCACCATCGCACAATAGCGAACCAAGATCGGGTGATGTACTCATAATCGCCCTTGACTTGGTTTACCACCAGCGAGAATCACAATATATCACCTTTGCCTACTCAATGTCTTGCGAGCTCGAGACCCGGCAATTAAAGAGTATTCGGCTTGATTGTTTGGTGGGAATTTGAAGCATAATGCCTTCTCAAATTCTACATCTTGCTCGTGGAACTAACACTAAACCAAGCACCACTCCCAAATCGACTAGCCGAACCATCAACATGAAGTTCCCGGCCAATATTCGGCCTTGGCTTTGGGATTGCATTACTCGTCCCCACGTTGCTTTACTCTATTTCTTCCTCGGACAGGATCCTTGAAGCTTGTCTCAAGCCACCAAAGTCTGCTATAGCTTGCGCCTTGATTGCTCGCCGCGGCTGATAATCGATGTCAAACTCGGTTAACTCAATTGACCAAGTAAGTAACCGACCAGAGGTATCTGGTTTATGCAAAATCTTTCGCAAAGGCAAATCCGTGTACACAACAATTGAATGAGCAGAAAAATAAGCTCGAAGTTTCCGGCAAAGAACAACAAGCGAGTAAGCCAATTTCTCGCATTAAAATATCTTCCCTCTACATCGGTTGAGGGCTTTTGATACATAGTAAACGGTGCTTTTGTACATTACCTTCCTCCCTAATCAAAACAAGCTACTCTGCTTTCGGTAGCCGCCAGATAAACATATAGCTTTTCCCCAAAGACCGGCTACTCAACAAGGGTGGACTTCCCAAATACTTCACCAATTCCTCGAAAGCTTTCTGGCATTCAGGAGTCCATTCAAACCCTTTATTACCCCGCAGAACCTTGAAAAAAGGCAAGCACCTTTCTGCCGATCTCGAGATGAACCTTCCTAAAGCAATCACCCTGCCATTAAGCCTCTGCACATCCTTAACACAGCGAGGAAGCTTCATAGTGACTAATGCCTTTATTTTCTCAAGATTAGCTTCAATTCCCCTCTCAGTAACCATGAAACCGAGGAACTTACCAGCTTTTACCCCGAACACACATTTGCTCGGATTCAACTTCATGTTGTTCCTCCTGAGATTAGCAAAAGTCTCACCCAGGTCCTCCGTATGCTCGCGCCCCTTAGTCTTGACCACCATATCATCAATATAAGCCTCCACATTTCTCCCGAGCTGCGAGCTAAACACCCTGTTGACCATCCTTTGATAAGTGGCCCCGGCATTCTTCAAACCAAAGGGCATCATCTTATAACAATACAGCCCCCGCTCGGAAGTCGTTAGAGCCTTATCTTGTTCAGCCATCTTCACTTGATGATACCCGGAGTAAGCATCTATAAAGCTGAGGAGCTCGAACCCTGCAATGGCATCGACCAACTTGTCAATTCTCGGCAGAGGATAACAATCCTTCGGACAAGCCTTATTCAAATCCGTGAAGTCAACACACATCCGCCACTTGCCGTTTGACTTCTTTACCATAACCACATTAGCCAACCAAGTTGGATAATGTATCTCCTCAATAATATCTGCTTTGAGTAACTTCTCGACTTCCTCCTTGATCGCTTGATCCTTTTCTACCGAGTAAACCCGTGGTCGCTGCTGGATTGGCCGGTAAGCTGGATCAACATTCAACTGATGCAAAGCCACAGCCTCGCTCACCCCTTGCATGTCCTCTGGTCGCCAAGCAAAACATCCGATCTTTGCTTGCTTAATTAAGCTTTCTTGCTCTCTGCCGCCAAAGCCCGACCAATCTTGATCTTCTCGCCAGATAACTGGATTGATGACCACCTCCTCAAGCTCGTCTTGAGCCGTAAACTCTAGCTCGTCTCGCATTTGGAGCGTGTCACACTCCACTTTTTCATCTTTCTCGGCTCGATCCTCAACTTTATCAAGCTGGTCTACCTCCATAGCCTCAACTGGCTCCTCAGATATGTCTGTTGGCAAAGATTCACCCATAAGATCAACGACCTCATTCGGCTCCTTAAATCCCCCCGACGTCAGTGACGGCAAAGGATTGCTAGCACCTTCCTCGGCCACCTCCTTCGCCACCGTGCCAAGAACGCCGACCGCAAAGATGGAACAACCTCAATATCCGTTCGAGCAGCGACCACTGCTATATCCTCTTCCTTTTGACCTTGCTCCCCCGGCTTCAATGTCGGCACGGAGCTTGCTTCCATTTCCATACCCTCTTGTACCATCGCTACCACTGATGGTCCTACAGTCACATGAGAAGTTTCCTTGGTGCTGATGGTAACCTTCTGATCGCCATCCTCCAAGGTCAACTTTTGCTTCTTTCTCTGCGTATCCCTAACATATTCGAGCACTGCTCGCGGCTGACTCCGCAATACTCCCACTCCTTGATCTGTATAAAATTTGGCTCTCTGATGCGGGATTGACGCCACCATCTGAAACTTGGCCATGCTCGGTACGCCCAGGATAATGTTGTAAGGGGATTTCAAGTCAATCACCATGAAGGTAATCTTTTCGGCCCGGGTCTTGATTCCCTCACCGATGAACACCTCCAGCTCGACAGTGCCCTTAACCGGGACCTTGTGATTTGTAAACCCCTCTAAAGCCCCAGCATATGGCTTCAAGCGATCATCGCTCAACTCCAAACCCTGAAAACAAGAGTAATACATCACATCCCGGCATGCTCCAGTATCCACTAAGATTCGGTGCACAACCCAACCATCAACTAACGCTGAGACAATCAACGATTGCTCGCCTGCTACATTACTCGCCAACTCACTGCGAGTAAACTGTATGGCATGTTCTCCATCCTGCAAAGTTGTTGGTCGATCCACCACTTTTGACAAGGAGTAGATTTGCTTGTTGCTGCGCTCTGAGTAAGCTCCTCATCCATTATTACATTGATTACCCCCCTGATCGGTGGGGCTTCTCGCCTAGGAGCATTCCCTCTATTGCCTGCATCTCGCTTAAAGCGATCTAATCGCCCTTCGTTGATCAGCTTCTGAATGGCCTTCTTCAATGGCCAGCATTCTTCTGTGGTATGCCCATAATCGTCATGATAGGCACACCTCTTCGTCTGATCCCTCTCACCGGCAGTAGCTGGATTCATACGAGGAGGATTAGGAAGCTCGTTTCGTATCTCGTACATAATGTCCTCGCGCAACGTGTTGAGCGGGGTCAAGTCTGACTCACGAAGGAACTCCTTCGGCCGATCATACCGAGACTTGCTCTTATTGTAGCCGCCACTTCCTGCCTGACCATTTCCCTTAGCATTCCCCGCAGCTTCGCTACTCTCCTTTTTCTTCTCCTTTTTTGCCGTCTCCCCGGCACACCATTTTTGTGCTCGCATGAGCATCTCTGCCTGTGTCTTTGGTTCACGCATACTTAATTCTGATCGCAAACCACCCTCACCTTCGAGCAAGCCAGTCTCAAAACATAATGTCACCTCTTCGGTCGGCACCGGTCAGACCAGGAACTTGCTCCAATACCTTGGTAAACCTTTCCAGGTAGCTCGCCGTTGACTCATGCGCACCTTGTTTAACCTTAGACAAATCGGCCCTTGTCTTTGCCAACGAACCAGCCGTCCCAAAATCGGCTAAGAACTTTGCTCGCAAATCTGCCCAATTGTTGATTGAGCGTCGTGGCAACGCTCCCATCCAAGCCAGAGCTTTTCCTTGCAAGGCACCAACGAAGGCCCTAATCTTCAACGCTTCGTCTGAAGTCACCAAGCCAATCTGGGACTCAAAAGACATCAACCAGTCCCTAGCCTTGGTCTTGCCCGTGTACTCTTTAATGTTTGGAAAAATCAACCCCTGTGCTGGCGGAGCATTCTCGATCCAGGGTGCCAATGGGCTAGCAGATGTACCCAAAAAATTCCCATCGAGAGCCTTGCCTTGTTCCCAGGCCTCCATCCGGCGCTTCAACTCTTCGAAATCTTGCATGTTAATGGTTGCAGGCAAACCACCCCCAAGCTGAGGCTGTACCACAGGCATAGGAGGGGCCTGTGGGGGTCCCATAGCCGCAACGGCTTGCGGAGCCCCCACGGCCTGCGCCACCTGTCCCTGAGGTGCCCCAGCGAGCTGTGCAATAGGTGCAGCTGACTGATGAGACTGTCTAGGAGAGGGAGTTCTGCGCCTTCGAACATAAGAACCCCTTGGTGAACGCGAACGTCGACTATATGCGCGAGATCGCCGCGGTGACGGCGAACGGAATCGGCGAGCATGTGACCTTGGTGGGGAAGGCGAACGTCGGCGGCGACGTGACTGAGCCGAATCCTCGCCAACTCGCGGTCCCAGCCTGGAGTGAACACTGGGAACAACCTTATGACTGGCCTTGCTTCCTTCCGGTTGTTCGCGCTGTTTAGAACCTTGCGCTCGTGGTTGAGAATAGACAATCAAAGGGTTCACCGGGTTACCACCTGTGCGAGAAACCCCTGCCACCTGGCTTGGAGCTGTCAAAGCTGGTAACGGATCAACCTCGATAGGCAATGGAGGCTTGCCCATAGCAATCAGCTGCAGGTTGAGTTGATGCATCTGACCCAAGTAGATAGCTCTTTGACGTAAAGCCTCCTCACGAAACTCATGGGCTAACCCCACAGCAGCTTCGGCGCTTCTGGCCAATGATTCAACCCCACGCCTTTGATTTAACTGGTGGCGCGCATCATGGGGCGGAGGGACATTATTCCCGGCAGCCTGATTGAGGCTGAGATTCAGGTGCGCCTCCTCCCTGCGACTGCTGCCACCACCATTAACTCCGTTCTCCGCCATGGATAAAACTTTCAAAATAGAGAATATCTAACTGAACTTTTAATGCCGTAAAAACTCGTTTCCCGGCAATGGAACCAACTGATGCGTCCAAGATAATCTGGACCCACTTGATAAGCCCAATCCAAACACCTGGCTTTCAACGTGTTCGCAGATCCTCTGAGCCCAACTCTGAAATAAAGAAGAACAAACGTGAACTGGGCAGGGGCGTCCCCTGCAAAGGCCCTCCGGCGTGTAAATCAGTACGCAAATAGGCAATTGAATAAACAATTTCACAGAGTTTTGGCTAGAGAATCAGATTGCGCATACCTTTCTCTAAATTTCGCCAAGCTTTTATATGTGCCGGAGGCATAACTGCCCATGATCATGAATAACTTCCCATTATTAGCATTAACTGCCCACGATTGGCATTAACCGCCCATGATTGGCATTAACTGCCCATGATTGGCATTAACTCCCTTACAAATGGTCATAGCCTCTGGTCGGGATTCTTGCTCGGGTGTAACCACCCTCAACTGTTACCTTGATCTTTACCGGACATGAGTGTCCTCAACTATTTGTAACTCTTGCTGGTGCAATCGAGCAATGATGCTCGTTCATCGATGTTGCTCGCTTAGCTAAGCTCCCATCTCGCAAGTAAGTAGCGGCATCGACCATAAGCGAGATTTTACCCGGTTACTCGTGTAACATCTTTGATCGCTTGCTCGGAAGATATATATGCCTGACACGTGGCTCCTGGCTTGGGCCTAATTGG
Source organism: Codonopsis lanceolata (assembly GCA_013146195.2). Classification (NCBI taxonomy): domain Eukaryota; kingdom Viridiplantae; phylum Streptophyta; class Magnoliopsida; order Asterales; family Campanulaceae; genus Codonopsis; species Codonopsis lanceolata. The sequence goes on along the minus strand of JABEVN020000236.1, from coordinate 36,328 downwards.
GCCGGGCAGCTCATATATTTTTATATTTTTATATTTATATATTTATATATTTATATATTTATATATTTTTATATTTTTATATTTTTATATTTTTATATTTTTATATTTTTATATTTTTATATTTTTATATTTTTATATTTTTATATTTTTATATTTTATATTTATATATTTATATATTTATATATTTTTATATTTATATATTTATATATTTATATATTTTTATATTTATATATTTTTATATTTTTATATATTTTATATTTTTATATTTTTATATTTTTATATTTTTTATATTTTCTTATAAATATTGTGAGTGTTAAACAATGTTTATTTTTTGTTTGCTAAAATTACTTAATGATGTTTATTAAATTTATTTTCACAATTAATATTGTAGTTTTTTTTGTCTATCACGTTTCTGCACTTAGTGTAGCTTTTCTCCTACGAGTGATGTGTGCATTTTCTTCATAATGATAAATTCAACAATATTCACCATTAAGTAAATATTCAAGCATACTTTGTAAATATACAGTTTGAAATTTTAATTATGATGGAGACATTTTAAAAATATTTTAGTGTCAGAATATATTGTTCATAAATATTATAGTCGGGATTACGGGATTTTTATATCCCGAACTGTCGGGATCCCGATTCGTCGGGTCCCGACACTTATCGGGAACGGGATCGGGAAGGAAATTGAAATCCCGAAATCTATCGGGACGGGATCGGGATGAAGGGTATCGGGACGGGTCCCGTCCCGATTCCATCCCTGATCAGAATGTAATGGTACATGGCACATGCAGAAGCAAGAATATAAGAAATAAATGTGACTTTATGTGATATTGCAACAAAAGTTTAGCCATAAAATTTTGCTAGTAGGTTTTCAATACAGTTGTCAATGGATCGGGCCGGGCAAGGCCACACCAAGCTCACACGGGCAAACGTTAAAATTGGGTCAGGTTGGGTTGGGTCGGCCGAAATTTCTCTAGGTTGCCAAAACTAAATCGTAAGCCCACACAAAACATCAGACCGGCCGACTGGGCTAGCCCATGGGCCTACCCATTTGATGGGTCAATTTTGCCTGTTTTCACCTATTTTTCTAACCCACGGCAAAGTCTACCGGACCAATCATTGAAGCAATTTCTTGAAAACACATAGACAATTACACGTCTATACTTTATTAATAAAGTTTTGATTATTCTAGTCTTACCATTTTCTCATAAATACATAAAAAGAGCTAGGAATATTAATTTAGAGACTTTTTTAAAAAAACAAATATTTAATGCGGGATAAAGAATATTATAAATAATTTATTCATTTTTTTCTAGGGTAAACATGTTCAACATCTGAATATTTGACTACTCACATTAAAAATTGACTAGGAAATAATAAAAGTTATACGTAAAAGACTACACATACTAATGGTGTAGAAAATAGCTACACATTTATTTATTGTTTTAAGTAGGATTAAGTAAATAAAAATAAATTAAATATTATCTCATGTTAAGTTTTGGCCAAAATATGAAAATCACCCCAAAGTAACCACCCAATCCCATAATGCCCCCCAATGTTAAATTTTTCCCAAGTTCATGCCTGATGTTTTCATTTGTCCCATAGTGCCCCCTCCCGTCACTTGCCGTTTACAAAGGTACGTTAAGTGGCACATGTTCATACACGTACTGGACAAAATTGTCTTTTCCAACCTAATTATATATAATCTGAAGCTTGTGAAACCTTCAATATCACTTCTTCTTCTACCTCGTCTCTCTCTCTCTCTCTCTCTCTGTACAAGAAAAATCCAGCAAGAAGCCATGTCAAACGCGAGCTGCTATTGTGGTCAATGTAGTGTGCTCAAGACGGCATGGACTAGTACAAATCCTGGTCGAAGATTTTTTGGCTGCCTAAACTATGGCTATGTAAGTGTTTAACATTATTTTAGGGTTTATAAATGGACAACCCGATGAGTGATTCATTTTTTTTTCTGGGTGAGGGCAAAAAAAGCCCTGGTTAAATGAATACACCTTCTTTCTTCTCTTTTTTAATTTTAATGAGTTATAGGACGGATGCCGTTACTTTGCTTGGTACGATCCCCCAATGTGCCCTCGATCGATAGTTGTTATTCCAGGTCTTCTACAATCTATCAATGAACATAAAGAAGTGATTACCCAACTGAAAATCAATTGTGCTAGAGAATGGAAATTTTTCATGTGTCTACTGGTTGTGTGTTTAGTTCTCATTGTGTTGTTGATGTTTCTTCTTCTTATTGTCTAAATGAAGGAATTGAGGGCAAAAAAAGTTGTGATTGCCCTTTGTTTTTGGTTAATATTAGTGAGGGCAAAAAAAGTTGTGATTGCCCTTTGATTTTTCAACCAAGTTTATGATTAAAGAGAAAATGATTGTTCTTCCCTATTAATTAATTTCCTACCTCTTTTGGATTCTAAACATTATTAGGTTGAAGGAAAAAAAGTTATGATTGCCCTCTGTTTTTGTTTATGATTAGTGAGAGATTTGTGAAATGTAAGTTCATTAGGGAAGTAAGGTTATGTAATAGGATCTATGTACTCTGTTTATGGCTATGAAAGTTTATGAGAATGTCAATGATAATGCTCTGTTAAGACAAACTTGGTGAATTGATGTACAAATTTGGTGAATGATAATGCTCTGTTAATGCTTCTAGTTTTCACTCTGATGTAGCCAGTTTACCTAAGAGTTTTGATGACAGGAACCATCCATCAGTTGGCATGGCAAATGTGAATATGGGAAGACATGAACCTTCATCAGTTAAGATTGTTTGCACCCATCATTCCATCCAACTTGAAACTTATAAACATTTATAACAAAGACACTAACTGGCTACTAAAGGGAACTGAGACTTTGCAACTGCATGTCTGCATGAATAACAAAGACATTAACTGGCTACTAAAGGATCTATGTACTATGTTTATGGCTATGAAAATTTATGAGAATGTCAATGATAATGTTCAGTTAAGACAAACTTGGTGAATTGATGTACAAATTTGGTCAATGATAATGCTCTGTTAATGTTTCCGCCATTCGATGTAGCCGCTTACCTAAGAGTTTTGATGACAGAACCATCCATCGCTTGGCATGGCAAATGTGAATATGGGAAGACAGGAACCTTCATCAGTTAAGATTGTTTGCACCCATCATTCCATCCAACTTGAAACTTATAAACATTTAAAACAAAGACACTAACTGGCTACTAAAGGGAACTGAGACTTTGCAACTGCATGTCTACATGAATAACAAAGACATTAACTGGTTACTAAAGGATCTATGTACTTTGTTTATGGCTATGAAAGTTTATGACTCGTGTTTGAATTGTGTCCTTTAATTACTAATTGATTAACTGAAACAATATACCGCTCAATTAAATATTATTTTTTCCATAATTTTATAGCTTTGTCGATTGACTTTAGCTAACTAGCGATCAGGATTGATCCGGCGACAAATCCAACTGTCGTGGACCCAGACATATAACTCCCTTCAATTATGGGTCAAGATGGAATTGCACCCCCTCAACTACCAATTTAAGTTGTATCCACTCAATAGCATACTCCCTCCATTTCTAAATTATTGTCTTCTTTGACCAGCACACCATTTAAGAAAATGTAATTGACTGTATTATAAATATTGGTGTAATGTGTTGTTTCCTTTAATACCCTTGTATATGTGGTTCTAATTAAAGTAGGTATAAAAAGTAAGGTATAGTGGTAAAAGTGTTTTCATAAAAAAATATATATGAAAAAGACAATTATTTTGGAACCAATAAAAAAATAGAGGGCAATTATTTCAAAACGAGGAGGTATTATTTTGACCATAATATATACTCACACCTCAAGATATACTACCACCACTGTTCTAAAAATCGGCCTAGGCGCGCGCCTAGGTGCTAGGCGACACTCAACCGCCGTGGCCAAAAAATCATTTGGGGAAAAAAATCACGAATTAGTCACTCTAGGCACTGAGTAATCGCCCTAGGCGGCGTTGACTACAAATTGGAAGATGCTCGTGTGATGGCGGAGGAAGATGAAAGGAGAAAGCAGGGAGTATATATATATATATATATATATATATATATATATATATATATATATATATAGAATGAATCAAATATGATATGTTGACTTCGAGTTGGAGGACTAATTAAGGTGCACCCTTACCACCTCGTCTAAAGTTTTCCTTGTCCCATCAATTGGACTCATATCTAATGCGTCTTCGGAGAAAGGAGGGGTGGAAACTGGAGTAGGGGGACTGCTGGAGCAAGGGGTGGCTGTAGAAAAAAGGGGAAGGGGAGGAAACAAAGGCTCTTGGTCTTGGCTGAGCAGGAGAGGTACGAACAAGACATCTTTGAAGTTTCAACTTTGAACACGGTGGATGGCGCTTTTTTGGAAACATGTGTGAGTGTTTGACTAGTTAGGTAGTGATGGGAATCCCTAAGGTGTGGCGCAGTGATAGAGATAGAGCTTCACAAAGTGTGAGGTCTCAGATTCGATCCCTTCTCATGCCCTTTAGGAGAAAAAAGTTGGGTAGAAAGAAAATAAGACGAATAGGTGGGGGAGAATTATAGTATTGTACAATGCATCCCTAAGTTTTGGGCTTTTGTTAGCTTTGGTCCCTTAATTTTAGAAACTTATAAAGAACTCCTAAATTCATAACTATTATTTATGTGTTTGTATATGTTTCATTTTAGTCAATTTTACAAATATACATAGTGTAGTCAATGTGTTTGGTTTCGTCAGTATTTGATGTATATTGGAAATTTATATTTAAAAAATCAAGAACTATTGTAATTATGTCTTAATTTCTTGGCCACGCCTAATCCCCTAGGCGCTCTGGTCTACCGCCTAGCACCCGCCTATCGAATTTTAGAACCATGACTACCCTTATGTCATAGGCCTAAGCACAAAGTTCTAGTGAACCATACATTTAAATCAAACAACCCTAATTAGTCACGCAAAAACAAGTCAACCCATGATAAACTAAAAAGAATTCCAAATGTAATTTTACTTTAATTTTCTTAACCATATCCCCATATTTGGATGTGTAACCAACTACTGATCAAGAGAGGAATCAACACAAGTGTAACTCTCAATCTCAAATTGCAATCGTAATTAATAGGTTTATAAATTTATTACAGTATTTTTTTATTGACTCAAAACAAATTATTTGTAAGATAAAACTTATAACACTCAATTTATCCCTAAGAAATTGGATAGTACCAAATAAAGTTTAAACATCTGAACTATCCATTAAAAGAGTAAATGATACCAATTAAGCTTGTCAGTATTTTTTTTCAATTAGTTAATAAAATTGAAGCAAACACAAGATTTGGCCAAACTAAAATAACTTTCATTAGATAAACTTATCTTAATTACACACAAATCAAAACAGTAAACAAAAAAGCCAAAAAAATATCGATTAACCAAACCAAGCCACCTAAATTCTACAAATTTACAAAATTAACCCCTATCCCCTAGCCTTAAATCACGATTATACTCCTCATTTCTTCGCCTTCTTAATGGCAACCTTCTTTGCCGGAGACTTTATACTCTTCGGCTTTTTCACAACTTTCTTCACCGGCGCCTTTTTAACCTTAGCCACCGTCGATGTCTTCTTCACCTTAGCTACTGTCGCCGTCTTCTTCACAACATCCTTCTTATTTCCTGGCATTGTAACTGTCGCCGTCTTCGCAACCTTCCTAGGCTTCTTTAATACCGCCTTAGGTTTAGCTGCTACCTTCTTCATCTTCACCGGAGTAGTAGCCTTCTTAGCCTTTTTCGGAGACTTCTCCTTCTCAGTAGCAACCGGCTTTGGCTTTGGCTTCGACTTCACGCAAGAAGCTAGAACGAGTTCTTAACACCACAAGCAAAAGCTTCTTGAAATTCAAAGGCAAATCCTTCTGTTTGTCCTTGATGTATTTCCCGATCGCGTTCTGGCTCGAGCCGGTCCTTTCTTTCAATACCACAATTGCGTCTTTCATCATCTAGTGTTTTGAATAAATCACAAAATCATGTCCAAAATTTTCAAATAATTAAGCAAATACATTAGCAAATTAATGAAAATGAATTACCTAAACATAAGGAGGATGAGCCTTGGGCTTCTTCAGAGCGGAAGGCTTCTTCACATTAGCAGTTTCTGTAGCGGTTGGCATGATTAATCGGTCTGGTTACCCTCGTCTCCACAAGATGCATGATGACGTCGTTCAGTGCCACACTGTACCATACAAAGGACTCTAGCAAGTACTGAGATGTAAATTATTCAACTTTCAGGTTAGAATGAACGACCTTACCGACCGCTTTGTCGATTAACTTCGTTACACCAAAATGTTGAGAAAACATGTTTTCTTGCCATATTGGATGACCAAATTGTATACTTGATACTTGTATATTGTTGAGTAAAAATTATCAGTTACTCACTAACACACCAAACTTAACTTGTTGAAAGTTCAATCCGACTCGACCCATTATAACAATGGGTTGTGTTGCATAAGTCATGTTACCCCCCTTTTATCGGCTTGAAGCAGGTTTAACCCACTACCCCGTTGGGTTATTTTCTAATATAACACTCAACCACCACTCTCCACCTACCTCTAATAACCACCACTCATATTTCGACCAATGCATCTTTCATACCCCAAATCCCACACTGGGTATTGTGGATTTGAATGTTCTTTATAAGCTGATCACACACTACTTCTAGAAACCAACACCATCCATTGACTTTTGGGTCTGCTTGTGGTAGGCATGGTGACCCTATGATACGATCTAAGTCACGCACTCGTGAACACGAACCGTAGCGTATGCAGAATAAAGAAGCAAAGAATGTTGAAGTTGGTTTATGAAAGTTGACACCGCGACTTGATGAATCAATCCAAACGTACTCCTCAGTATAGATAACCTTAAAACAATGTTTGAGACGACCACAACTCTTGGTATAAGGAAGAACGCCACAATATGGATGAATATCCTATAGATAAGTTCGGATTCGATCACTTAGAGTCTCAACAAGTAATCACAAGTTCAATAAAGAACAAGGAGGTTTTGAAAACTCTCGAAATACTAAATTCAATAATCAAAGTTGTGTGTAAAAACAATAAGTCACAACCCTTATTTATATGAGTTGTGAATCCTAATCCTAGAATAAAGAGGAAACCTAAAATAAAAGGAAACAATTCAACTTACCTAATCTATGTAGGCAACAATTAGGTAAGTTACCTAATCTAATTAGGAAACATAAAACAACCAAAAATAAGGAAAAATCTAACAATCCCGTTTTTTGTAAAGACCTAATTTTCAAAGTTGCATTTTGCCCCCCTAAAGTCTTCCTTTAGGTGTTAAAAGCTTCCAAAGTCATTGTATGACATTAACGAACATTTCTCGAGTGTTCAAGTCATCTTCCATGAAATCTAAGGCTGCACAAGACATGTTTGAATTTGTAGAGTAGCCATTGTAATAACCTGAATCTCCAATAAATCCATGAATTAAGTTTGTATGGAACTCTTGAATTTTCCAAATCATACTCTACGCATTTAAAGGACTTCATTTAATTTCATTGACACTTGATATTTTGTTTAATCACAAACTCTTCATGCTTGATCATCCTTGTTTGAATTTTCCAACTCTCGAACAAATCATCACTTATCTCATCCAAACTCGAGCTTGCCACCTTAGGTGTTGCGTGTTTAGTGGGCTACACGTAGCAGATCGAACTCTCGGGCTCGAGTCGTTACAAATGGTATCAAAGCTGGTCTCGACAAAAAATATGGGATGAAAGTGTTGCATGGATCAAAGTGCTACACCGTAGGAGGTGGGAGCCACCTCTTGATTCCCGTTCGAGCCACCTCTTGAATCCTTCATCGCTCGGGGTACGATTCGGCCTTGACGAAGACGTCAACGATTTAGGTGGGGGAGATTGTATAAGTCCAATTGGCAATAAATAAGAGAACTTTGTCAATCTGTAAATATTTTATTAACCGGTTGATGAAATTAAATTACTCTTGGGTCAATAGCTGACACTGTCAGCTTGACAAGAATTTTGTTTTGATCACTTAATAATAAGGAATGAATTGAAGGACAATCTAAATAACAAGCAAGTAAATTTAGGATGAATCTAATTGACTGACACTTAAGTAGATTGAAGTTGCTTAAGTGTTAGAGCAGTTACACAAGCTGATAAGTAAAAGACAAAGTATTTGAAGTGGTTCACATTGAAAAACTACTACGCCCACTACCATGTTGGTTAAACTTGAATTTTTAAAGTGCACTAATATTATTAATAATCTACTAATCACTATTAGATCATTGTCCAACAAAGACCGGTGTTTAGTAGTATGATTGAGAATCAATCAAACTCGTGGGATAAACAATCATTCCTTAATGACTAGTTATTTAGCTCGTGCTTCGCACGGGTACAATGTGTGATATATATATTTTTTGTAATAATAATATAACTTTTGGACATTATAATTAGATTGTTAATCTCTTCCATGATTATAATTTTTTTTTCTATTGTTATTAATTGTGGGTGCCCCGGAATTCTCCCGCGCTCCCTTTTCTAAGGGAACGCGACATGCGGAAGAACACCACGCTTTCCATTCCACCCTCCCTTGTTTAGGGGAAGACGAAATTAAAAATGTGGAAAGGATATTTTCAAAGAAGTGCGTGGAATACGCCTCGATCACCGAGTGATTTTTGGTCCATTATGAGAGCTTTGGGTTTCTCCGTATCTATCGTAAGCATTCTTCAATGATTCTTTTGGGTCCTTTTTGAAAGCATCAAACTCTTGTATACAGTCATAGAGTTTGTTGTCCTTGGTGTTTTGGTCTCCTTCGACGTATTCAATGAGAGCTTCCCAAATTTCTTTGGCAGTAACACAGTCATATATTTGTTTGTAGTTTTCATCAGGAACAACACTTGATAGAATGTGTACAACTCTAGCATCCAGTCCGTCAGTAATTTTATTTTCCTCAGTCCATTTTGATTGAGACTTGAGGACATATTCTTCAATATCAGGAGCAAGAGGATTTATGGTATCATCATCTGTAGTAGAAGATTTACCAACTTTAGTATTGATTTTCATTGGTTGCATAGGACCACCTCTTACACATTCCATTAATCATTTATCTATATTGTTCATATATCTTGTAATTCTTTCTTTCCAAATGTCAAAGTGATCTTCATCAAAAATAGGTACTTGAGTAACATTGTTTGATTGAAAAGCTTTTATGGTTGCCATGATCGAGCGTTCGAGTTGTTAAACTTGGAAAAATAATAATTTTTCGAAAAAGTTAAGCTCTGATACCAATTGTAAGTCCCGTTGGCAATTGACAAGACTAGAGGGGGGGAGAATAGCCTTTTTAAAAACTTTGAGGGTGTTTTGTGAAACTTTAAAATTTGCAACGGAATTTGTAAACTTGTCAGTCAGTTGATACTGTGTCAGCTAGCTGATGTTTTAAAGAAGCTGAAGTTAGTGAAGATTTGTCAGTTGGTTGACACAATTGTTTTCAAAAATAACTTTTAAGATAGATCACTGAATATAAAGATAAGAACTGAAGAACAATTTATCAAAATAAATAATTAGACAATTTATGTAAGTAACTGGCTGACACTTAAGTAGATCAAGACTTCTTAAGTGTTAGATCAGTCTGTAAGAGCTGATGTAAAAAATGACAAATAAATTGAAGTGGCTCACAGTAAAACTGCTACGTCCACTACCAAGTTGGTCAAACTTGGATTTTGAAGTGCACTAATTTTATTAAAAATCTAAGTGATCTCTAATGGATCAGTGTACAACGAAAGATCAGTGTTTATGGAGAATGATTGAAAAACAATCAAACTCGTGAGACAAACTGACTGAATTCTAAAGATTATGAAGTAAATCACTCAGTGTTTGTCCAACTATAACTAGAGAGAAATTATCAAAGAGAAATATGTCTAGCTAAAGTTTTCAAGAAGACTAAGGTAGAGAGAATTTCTTTTAAGAGTAAAATGCTTCAGACTTCTGTATTCTTCAAATGATTCCTGAGGGTATTTATAGATGATCTTGAAGAGCAGCCCATTAGGAACACATTTGAATTTGAAAAGTGTTAAACTATTGTAGACACCCCAATTTCGTACCTCTGATACGTAACATTGACATGAGATATCAAGACCTGTTAAACACTAACAAATGTCAAGTTACAGGGTTTAGATTGCAAAAAAAAAGCAAAAAAAATGAAAGGATGCCTGAATAGTGAATTGTAGGGGGCCAAAGTGTCAGAAATCGGAAAAAAAAGGAGCTGGCGCCACCCATGAATAGTACTGGCGCCGCCAACATGGAAAATGGGAGCTGTGCCATGGAAAATGGAAGTCGCGCCTATTTCTTAGTAGGGGTGGCAATTTAAGGCACGACACGATTGACCGACACGAACACGACACGAAATTATAGGGTTTGGGCCGGGGCTTATCGGGTTCGGGCCGTTATCGTGCCAGCCCGATAAGGCACGTTAAGATTCGGGTCATTATCGGGTTTTTACCGTGCCAGCCCGATAAGCACGAAAAAAATATTAGGTATAAATAGTAGAAACCCTAAAAAAGAAACCTATTAACTAAAGTGTTGTGTAAGATGTAAGTGTAACTCTCTGATCTCTCTCGTCTCTCACTCTCTCTCTATAGTGCCGATTCCGCCGATAGTCGAGTGTCGATTCCGCCGTCGATTTTCGTCGATTTTTCACTCTGTCTTCTCAGATCAGCCCTTCTCACTTCTCGGCCCCACCACCGCCCCTGCCGGTTCGCCTCGCCTCGCCTCGCGGCTCCACTGCTCTCCTCGGTCTCAAGACTCTCAACGACTCTCACTCACACCGGCGCAATCCCTCTCTCTCTACACCGAAGAACAATTCCGAACTCCAAAGAAAGGTAACCGACTAACCGACGTAATCCCTCTCTCTCTACAGTACTTGTTCTTGTTGATATATTTATTGACATGGTCCTATTTCTCTTAGTTTAATTCTCTTATTTTGCAATTTTTTCTCCTACCAATATACCATGTTTTTGTTAAGTAAATCAGGTAGTTAGTGTTGCTACTTCAGATTTTGCTCCATCTTCCAAGTATGAATTGCTCCATCAATACTTCAGATTTTGTTGCTACTTTCAAAATTTTATTTTATAACCTCTTAGTTATCTTGCTGTTAATATCTCAAAACATGAGACTAACCACTCATACTAAACATCGAAATAAATTAGTTTTTTCATGTAATCGAATGGATGCCGAATTTGTGGTTTTGCCAGTAAGATGCGAACTTTCTGGGTTTTGACCTAAGATAGCGTTCCAGTTTAATTTATCGCCCACTTGGGTTTCGTTGAGTATTATTGTCCTAATCCGTTGGGATTTGGGATTGAATCAACTTAACATACCAGGAACATGGTTCTTGTGGGAATAATATAAATAGGAAAAAACTTACGAATAGAACATACAATAGCACACGGCTATTGTGCAAAGTTTTACCTCTCTCTAATACAATTGCTGCTCACCAAAATACTCCCTCGAAGAACCTTGAGAGACTTGGATCTGCGGCTGGAGGAATTGAAATATATATTGTTTGTGGTGTACGTTAGTTCGTAGCACAAGCCGAAAGTATGGTAATCTGTTAACCTTCTTGTACATGGAATTCATTTTGATTCTTTGAGGAAGCATAGAATCCAATTCATGAAATTGGAATTGAAGCTTAAATAGTTTAAAGCTAGTTTTGCTTAAAGTCCAATTCAGAGGCATAGTTCTGTGCTCCCAATTGTTAAACGGTAGTATTAGAGTTTTTTTTCAAGGGGTTGAATCTATGGGAATTATAGGGTTCTATTCAGCTCATTTTGAAAGATGTAATTATCTCGTATGAGGTTTAATTGTTGGTAAGGCTGAAAGGGTGAGTGAAGTGTCCATTTTTTGGCATTATGAAAAAAAAAAACCAGAAAGAAAAATTGAATGAGAAACTTTAGTTGGCATATAGTCTTAAGAAAGAAACAGAAAAGACAAAAATATTAATAGAATTAGAGGCCCTCCTGACTTGATAGAGACTAAGCTATCGCCAATTCGCCATCTTCACCTTGGTCTTATGTCTGGTGGAGTTTTATGTCATTATGTGTAAATTGTGGTTTTTATGAGATAAAATATTTTAGTCTTCCAGAATCACTCCGTCATTGGCTAATTCAATAGTTTAATTATGATTAGTGGAAAGTCACCAAATTGATGATATGAACACCTTTTTCAAAATTTGAAATTTGGAACCTTCTTTTTACTACCTCTGTTTTCAAATAATTATCTCACTTTCCTTTTTTGTTTGTTACAAAATAGTAATTGTCATTTTTAAAAACTGTCTTTTAAAAAAATATTTTACCATTTTACTCTTACTTTTTATAACTATTTTAGTGGTTGAAGTTTATTATTATTACTTCGATGGTTGAAGTTTTCCGGTTAATGAATTGTTTTTATGTTGTTTCCCTTCATGGATATATGTCACTTACAAATTCTTATCCTATTAAATATTTTGTTTTTGTTTTTGTTTTTAATTCTATACAGAGATCAATTATGGATGATCAAATAAATTTGAGTGACGTTGATGGTGATGATGTTGTTGAGATGGATGCAGAAACATTCACCACCACATCCACAAATGAGCCAAAAAAAACAAGGAAGCTTAGATCAAATGTTTGGAAAATCTTTGAGAAGATTCCGTTACAAGATGACAACATTCAAAGAGCGAGGTGTAAGTTATGAAAAAATGTCTATAAAGCTGATAGCAAGAATGGAACTGGCACATTAAGCCGTCATATGAAAAATTGCCCAAGAAAAGCCGTCATACTGCTATTGTCATGCATGATTTACCATTTTAGTTTGTTGAGTATGATGGGATTCGAGCATGTTTTGATTATTTGTGTCCAAATCTTCATTGTGTGTCTAGAAACACAATTAAGGCTGATATTCTTACTATGTATGTAAGAGGAAAAGTTAGGATGCAATCTATGCTAGAATCAGCTCCTGGTAGGATTTCTTTGACATCTGATTGCTGGAGTAGTATCACTACGAATGGTTATCTAAGTCTTACGGCTCATTTCATTGATATCAATTGGAGTTTGCAAAAAAGGGTGCTTAATTTTTGGTTTTTTACCTCCTCCACATAGTGGTGTTGCTTTGTGTGACAAAATCATTTCATTGCTACGTGAGTGGAATATTGATAGCCGAATTTTCTCTTTGACTTTGGACAATGCTTCTGCTAATGATGTGTCTGCTGATTTGTTAATGAATCATTTCAAAGGATCACTTGTTGCAAATGGAAAACTTTTTCATGTTCGTTGTTGTGCACACATTGTTAATTTAGTGGTTCAAGAGGGATTGAAAGATATTGATAAATGTGTGCATAAAGTCCGTGAAAGCGTTAAGTATGTGAGAGGGTCTCAATCAAGGAAGGTAAATTTTTTGGAGGTTGTGAGTCAAATGCAATTGGACTCTAAAAAAGGTTTGAGACAAGATGTGGCAACAAGATGGAATTCTACTTACCATATGCTTGAAAGTGCTTTGTTTTATCGACGTGCATTCTGCCATCTAGCATTACTTGATTCAAATTATAAGCATTGTCTTGATGCATTAGAGTGGGACAGGGTGGAGAAGATATGTGATTTCTTGGCTTTGTTTTATGAGATAACTAATATTTTTTCTGGAACAAAGTATCCCACTTTGAACTTGTATTTTCCGTGTGTTAGTACATGTTATGAGTATTTGCAGAGGAATGTTGAAAGTGACGATGTGTATGTCAAGGATATAGCCTTAAGGATGCTTCCAAAATTTGAGAAGTATTGGTCGGAGTTTAGTTTGGTTTTGGCATTGGCAGTGGTTGTAGATCCTCGGTATAAACTTGATTTTGTGGATTTTGAATATGAAGAGATCTATGGTTACCGTGGTTCTCCTGCATTTTTGAAAGTCAAGGAGACTTTGTTTAGTTTGTTTGCTCAATATGAAAAGAGACCCGATATGAATCATGTTGGTGAATCTAGCAATCTCATTTGTGGTAATTCCAAGGAAACTTCTAACATTCTACGAGATGAAAGAAAAAAGAAGTTGATGGTAATTTTTCTATTCTTTTGATCTTTTCTTATTTTTATATGTTACTCTTAAGTTTTCCAATTTTTAATTAACTCTTTTATTACAACTTGTTTTTTGTTTTTCTATAGAAATTCAGGACATTCAATAATGATGGTGCTTTTGGTGTTCACAAATCTCAATTAGAGCTTTATTTGGATGAGCCAAGATTGAATTGTGAAGACCATCTAAATATTCTTGATTATTGGAGATCAAATCAATATCGGTATCCTGAAATTGCAGCTATGGCTCGAGATATTTTATGCATTCCAGTTTCAACTGTTGCATCTGAAGCATCATTTAGTGTAGGAGGACGAGTACTCGATCCATATCGTAGTGCACTTAAACCAAGCACAGTGGAGGCAATAATATGTACAAGAGATTGGCTATTTGGCGATAAATGTAAGCGTATCTCTTACTTCTTTAATTTGCAAACAAGCTTTAACTGTCAATTTAATCTTCATTACAATGTGTTTTTTAGTTTCTTGCTGATAATATTTATGAATGCATGTAGATCATCACTCGTTGAAGACTGAAGGGCTCACTGAAGATATCATGAACTTGGATATTAATGATGTTGATGTCCTTCCCCAGGACCATGCTCTAGTTTGGGTAGCACATCCAACAATGTAAGTAAAATTTTGAATAATTGGTACTTATTTAAATTTTATTAAATCATATTGTTGGATATTTTAAGTTTTTTTAACTAGCTTTATGACATCTATATGAATAGGTTGGTGAACGTTGAAATGGATTGAATCATCGGAGAAACGAATGAAGTTGAAGTCTTAACTGTTTTTGGATCATTTGTGTAATCTTTAGACATTTTTTGTAATCTTTTTAGACTATGTTTGTGATTTGCACTTCTAGTTTTGTTGTTGACTAGTGGGTTTGGTACTTTTGGATCTTTGGTGCATCAATTCCTACCGTCCTATCATTCCCAATTTCCTAATTTCTAATCTTAACTTGTTGAATAGTCGGCTTGTGATTTTGTATTTTTGTGTAGTTGTATGTTTTGTAACTGGCGCACCTCTTGTTGTGCAAGAACAGTGATGAGAATGATTGAATGTTGATGGATAATTTATTAGAAATTTATAATTATTTTTATTTTAAAAATCATGCCTAACGGGCTTATCGTGCCTAACAAAAAAAACCCGACCGTTTTTGCTTATCGTGCTTAGCGCGCTATGCCGTGTTTTCGGTTTTTATCGTGTCGTGTTTGGGTTTTGGTTTTAGGCACGATAACCTTATCGTGACGTGTCCGTGCCGAAGCTTATCGTGTCGTGCCCTTATCGTGCTAGCCCGATAAGGGCACGACACGACCGATTTGCCACCCCTACTTCTTAGGGGTTCGGCGCCCAAACACTATTTGTGCTCTTCCGATTTGAGAATTAGTACACTCTCTCAAGCACGCGGTACATGTCGATGAAGCACATAAAGAAATTCCCAAATGACAACGAAGTCCTCACTCCCACCTATAAATAAAGGTGCCCGACTTCAGAATTTGGGGAAGAAGAAATTTTCACACAGTTCACTTCATCGCACACACCGCTTACACTTTATGCAGAGCGAACATCCTGAGAGTTCCCCTCCTCCAAAAAGTCTCGAAGCTCTGTCAAATCTCCCCCAAACACAAAATCAACCGGTCAAAGTGAACCTTAGCCTCCCTGCTAGGTTTCCACCTTATTTCCCCGATCCAAAAATCCAAAAAAGAGCAGTTGCTCAGCCCGAGTAAAAAGGCCAAATCCGCCAAAAGCAAGCAGTTGCTCTGCCCGATTCCGCCAGCAGCAAGCAAGCAGCAACAAAAACGCAAGCAATTGCTCTGCCCGTTTGACGATGCCTAGAAGTAACCTTCGGAAGCAGTTACCCTGCCCGAACCGCAGTAGCAGCAGCAGCAAAAAAGACTCCCTCTCCCGGAAGGACAGAGCGAGCACACCACGCTTTAAAAGGTGAGCATGTAAGAGCTTTATTATATATTAAAAAAAACTATTTTCCATCCGACCCAATGTAAAAATATACGCCGTTGTGCTGCCCGGATTTATTTAGAAAATAACACTAAAAGAGCCATTATTATGGTCAAATATTTTTAAATGTATTTGTAATTATTGTAAGGAGACGGCTGCAAGTCCATAAATAATGTAGGCATTGATGTATTTGTTTTCTTTTATCTCTTTTTAATGCTTTATTGATTTGCTAGATAAATATAACAAAAAACATACTTTAGCCAAAAACTGTTTTTTGAAACCGAAAGGGCGAGTTGGGTGCCTAGCACTTTCCCAACTCGTAACTTAGCAACCAAACCCGTTTTTTGCATTCTCTGGTTTTATTTTGGTTTTTTATTTATTTTCTCCTTAAAATAAAGATGGCGACTCTGTCAAAACATTTTGGATCACAGTGAGGTCTCGCAACAACCTTTCTTATTATTTTCCGTTTTCCCCTAGACAAGGGAGAATGAGAATGAAAGGGTGATGTATTCTGCATCCTGGTATCCCCTAAAAAAGGGATAAATTGATACAAAAAACTCAAAGCACTCATAGCGATCCGAAATAGGCCTTAAGACAATTTTCATAAAATCCATAGCGGGCCTGCAACATTCTTTCTTGCACTTTCTATTTTCCCTTACACAAGGGAAGATGCGAATGAAAAGGTGATGTATTCCTGCATCCTGTTATCCCCTAAAAAGGGATAACTTTTGATACAGAAAACTCAAAGCTCCCATAATGGACCAAAAATCACTGAAGTGACCAAGGCGTATTCAACGTGCTTCTTGACAGCACCCTTTCCGCATTTTTAATTTCGTCTTCCCTTACACAAGAGAGGGTGGAATGGAAAGCGTGGTGTCCGTTCCGCACGTTGCGCACCCCTACCCAAAGGCGCGCGGGGCGCAGGCGATTTTCGGGGCACCCACAGTGGCGACTCTGCTGGGGAGATCGTTTTTATTTTAAATAAAAATAGAGGGCTAGACTCAGTAACCAAAACTTTTTTTTTCTGGCTAAAATATGCTTGTTATATTTCTTTAAGCATTTGAATATTGCGTTCTTATACATCAGTATATATGTTTGTGGATATGATCCTCCATCTTACAGCAGTTTCGTTCCAGTCACCATTATATGTATATTTAAAATATATATTTTTCAAAAAAAAATCAAAATAAATAAATAAATATATATATACAATAAATTTCCGGACAGCATAACAAAAGGACCGGGACTTTATTTTTTTTATCGCTTTATTTTCTGCTTTATATTATTATTCCGTTTGCTTTATTTTTCTTACGCAAAATATGTACATTTTATTTCATTTTGTCATTTTATTTTGGGGATTAGGACAAATTTGTAATTAATAGAAATGGATAGATTCCCTACTTTTCTTTCTATTTATTGATGTGATTGGTTGCTTACTTACACTCAAACTAAAAAAGCCGAGAAAATCAACAAATAACAGCAAGACAGACCATATCTGTTTTATTTTACTGCTTTATATCTGAAAAAAGAAAAGAAAAGATTTTACTGCTTTTTAGATACCGCACACACGCGCACGCATGTAGATATATTCCGAACTGCTACCTTACACCATGGCCAGCTTACTCCCTGCATAAACCAACGTTAAATTATATATAGATTCTCAGGACACTTCATAAACCGACCGATTTTTTCGCATTTTTGAATCATTGGTCAGCCCCTGTGTAAAAAAAAATCATCAAGCAAGAAAATCGAAAAAAAAAAAAGTAAAAAAAAAATATGTGCAAGGGATATAAATAAATACACAAGGGCTGATTGATTATTTTCTAATGCTCGACTTAGACCGTTTTGAATGGTGGATCCTAGAAAGAGTATAGGACCTTCGCCTAAGATTAATCCGATCTTGGGGAGTCGAAAGACAGGTGGAATACGAATGTCCTATACTATGGAGAAAGAATCCACTGTTCCAGGAATAGTCCTGAGAATGTCAAAACAAAGCAGGTGTTTGTCCGGTCAATTGTAGGAAAATGAATAATAATTAAAAAAATACCAATAAAGGCACGTTGTACTCCTAGCATAGAAAGCCTTCAGCCAACCTTTCTGATACCTCTAAACTCATTTTCCTCAGAAACCTGGCCCGAATTTGGAAAGGCAGAGATAATACTGGTCGGTTGATATGGGAAATAGGCACGTAAAGCGATCGAAAGTGTCGTGGTTAGATCGTAAAATGGCGTAATCCGCCTCGGAGGGTACGATCCGAGCAAGATGGCGGTAAAGTGATCGCCCGCAATGGGTACAGATATCTGGGCTCCTGTGGTACGCCCGACCCCGGCTATGCAACAGTGGCTAGATCAAAATTTGGGTACACATGTTGATCGTATAATGAGCCAGATGGCTAATCTAGTGCAAAGTTTAAAACCCAGTTCCTCTTTTACTGTAGTCCCTCAAGAAGCATCAACCTCCCATGTTCCTCCAAACCCAAATTCCCAGCCAAACACCAACCCACCAAATACCACCATTACCCCAAATCCAAATCCCTTGCCTAATCCTTACTACCCAAATATCAACCCTTTTCTATCCTACCCTCCATATCCTTTCCCAAGCACCAATATTTCCCAAAATCCAAATGACCTTCCCTTTCCCATCACCAATCCTCTCCAAAATAGTCCGCATATGGACCCAAGAAGCTATAGCCAGTCAGGCCAAGTTACAACCTATCTACCTCCTAATGATCCTGGCTGCCAAACCGAAACCACCAATAACCTACCTGCCCAAAATCCCTATCCTGCACAAAATCCTTATCCTGCCCAAAATCCCTATCCTACCCAAAATCCTTATCCTACCCAAAATCCCTATCCTGCCCAAAATCCTTATCCTGCCCAAAATCCTTACCAAATACCACAGCCAGGAATGAACCCAGCCGCTCCCAATCCTTCCAACATATACCAAAACCCAACACATCCTCCCACAAAATTAGAGGCAGATATGGAGAACCTAAAAAGTATGATGCACAAATTCTTGAACAAAAGAGAATTTTCTACGCAGGCATTAACGTTGCAACCTTCAGCAGTACTGCCTTCAAAATTCAAAATGCCCGACATAGAAAAATTAGATGGGACTGGATGCCCTATCTCTCACCTAAAATCCTATTCTACCGGCATGCAGTCAAGAGAGGCTAGCGTTGAAGCTATGGCTTCCAATTTCCATCTTACCTTGATAGGGGCTGCCAAACAATGGTTAATGCTAGCAGACAATAGCACCATGGATACTTGGGACCAAATAGCCGAAGGGTTCCTGGAGAGATACAAAGACAATACTACATCTGAAAACAAAAGAGATCTTGAATCGTGCACCCAAAGGGAGAAAGAAACTTGTGCAGAGTTTGCAACCAAGTGGAAAAGAAAAATAGCTCAGACGCTTGACAGGCCTGATCCGGCCGAGTCATCCAGGATGTTCATCAAAAATCTCCAACCTATTTACCTGGAGCACATGCGCTATCTCCCCTATAGCATTTTCAAAGAAATAGTGGAGATAGGGAGTCGTATTGACGAAGATATACGAACTGGACATTTAAAAATCGATACACTTCCAAACGCATCTTACTACTCTAGAGCAGAGGAAGCAACTGCAGTAGAAAGCAACATTATGGAGAAAGGAGGTGATATCAGTCGCAACACAAAAGGAAGATAACAACGAAATGAAAAAAAATTGGATGAACTCTATGCGCCGACGTCAACAATCTTTCAAAGACTGCTAGATCAAGGGATCCTGAAACCATTGGAAGAGTACGAACCCCCAAACCCATTACCTGCCAAATGGGATCATTCTCAATATTGTGAATACCACCAAAGTAGCGGCCATTCTACTGACAACTATTGGACCCTTCAACGTGCCATTCAGAGACTTATCGATAACAAAATCATTAAGAAGCCACACCCATGATTTATGATCAAGCATCGCCCAAGGAAAAACATTAAAAAAAAAACTGGATAGTGCAGAATGTTAGCACAAGAAGTTGTTGGTCAACTTAGTGAAGGACAATGGAAAGCCTTTGAGACTCATCAAACCATAGAATGCCCTTTGTATACATCTCCAAAAGCCCCTTTTACCTTTGAATCTTCTCTTACCGAATAAAGTCTTCAGGAAACAACTTCTTTCAAACTCAGCGTCAATTTTCCTAGATTTCTATATATCTTTTCTTTTTCAGGTCACCTATTTCCGAGTATCCCTGGAAAAGTTTTCTTCTAAAGATGATAAGTTAACTCCTTTAAAAACACCTAAATATACACGAGTTAATAATGAGTCATCTAGAAGATATGGACCCGCAAACTATTAAAAATGCATGAAATTCAAAGTAGGCAAGTCGTCTTGATCGGAATTACCTTTGACCCCTTGCGGCCGAGCTGTTAGTAACATACTGGGGCTTTCCTCCATATACCTAATTTTTTCTAAAAACCTGAAACCCTTTTTAGTCCATCATATGCTGAAATCCCTACCGAAACTAAGACCTCCCAATATCTCTAGCCAAACAACTATCCCTATGATCCAATTTCCCAAAACTAGGGACTGTATCACCTTTTTATATCCACCAAGAATGATTATCCCTTTGTCCCAAAAGGAGAGATGACATTCTCAACTGCTATGATAATGCTTCGAAAAATAAATAAATAAATCTCTCTGGAGCGAGTCCATCATTTGTCCATCTCTCCCTTTTTCCAAACTAGTTTGGGGCTTCTTAGGAAAAATCAACACATATGCTTTTTTAGACGTGGATCAAAGGAAGCCCACTACTACCCAAAGCCAAAGCCAAAGCCATACCAAAAACCAAAACCATACCCAAAGTCAAAGCCAAAAGCCTACCATATTCAAGACCAAAAGGCCAATTCTTCACTTAGAACCCGCAGCCTGAAACGCCAACCAACGATCAAATTATTAATCACTTTCCCATGAAAAGGCCTTCCAACCTTCTAACCTCAAAACCAATCCATCTCCAAAGGTTTAAACAGTACATCTTGAACTAGTTATGATCAACATCTCTGCTTCAATCGGTTATAACGTGATCTGGGTCGAAGGCAGAACTCCATGATAAAACACATAAAAATATCAAAAGATAATTACCAAGTAAGGTCCATAAACCCACCAAACCTGGTGATACTCGGTAATGAAGTGAACTTTGAATCCCGACTCTCCTTCTTGTTCAGTAGAGTCTTCCTCATATTCTGTGCCTTTAATTCTCTCTTAAAAAACAAAAAAAAAGAAGAGAAAAGTCCACCTAGGGGCTTTCCTCCATCCACATCTGAAGTCATTCGTATTCATAAAGAATACATCAATTGCGTATACTAGGGGCTTTCTATCCCATTTTGAAAAATTATCGATTAAGTCACCCTGGGGCTTTTCCTACCAAACTCATGAGTCTTGTCTATGAAGTCTCCTATCCCATATTCCATGGGTCATAAATTGTTGGTCATTATTGGAAAGAAGTATTTTGGAAACACGTATCAACCGGGAAAACTCTGTCTCAGCCTTACCGAACCGGAACTTCTTAAGAGGATCCCTCATAATTTCTGCGAGCCGGGTAGATAATTTCAAGTACACTTTGCCCTTACCTTTCTGTTAATGCTAGACTGATTGTCCACTAATTTCTGTCTAGAATACTAAAGGTTCGAAAGTCCACTTACAAGATTAGACTATCTGCTTCATCATGCCAGTGTCCCTGAGTTCTATCAGATCTTGCTGCTTGACTGCCATGTTATCCCCCCATATGGGCCCGGTTTTTTGAAACTCTCCTTACTTACTTTGCCAAAGACCATGATAATTTGTTACCAAGTCAAAAGAAAAGAAGCGTGGGACCCCCCTTAAAATTCTTCACTAAAAAACCCCATCAGATACCAAAAACCAAACAAACTTATACATATGTCACACCAAAGCTTTGAGTGAACCCCAGAGGGGTTACAACCTCAGCTCACCAAGGAGTACAATGTGTTTAATAGATTAAATTTGCTTAAAGGTCAATCATGTGCAGGTACTATTAACTAGTGTTTGCATGTAGACTAAATTGTGAAAGTGATGGAGTAAGTATTTCAGCAACACTGCTTCGCACCACTATATCTGATCTCGATGCATTTCTTACACACTGCTGGTCTTATCATCACCCCTAAAAACATCGATATCATAAATTCAATTTTACATAAAAAATAGGAGAAAAAAAATAGAGGAAGAGTTTTTTCCATGTGCATGTTATCTTAGCTTGCATCTTGTCATTACAACATCTTATCTTGTCAAGTATTTGCCACATCGTCCTCCCATGCAACATGCATATCTTCTACCTACACACTCCAAAGACCGTGGACACTAATCTCCGTCAAAGCTTGTTGAAAGATGAACAAAAGCATCGCTAGCGCCTTGAAGTTCAAACATACTAGTTCTCGCCTAAGGCAAGTCGAAGCACTGCTAGCAACTCCGTCATCCCACATGGATCCTACATCCGTCCAACATCTCGTCAAGGACCTCTTCTTAAAGATCCTCAGTAGCATCATCAAGAGTCGCCGACGATGGCGCATAAATCAAAGAATGCCGATGATGGCATATCGCCGATGAGGGCATATCGCCGATGAGGGCGCACGGAGCACCATGCCGATGATGACATATCGCCGATGAGGGCGCACACAGCACCATGCCGATGATGGCATATCGCCGATGAGGGCGCACAAAGCACCATACCGATGATGGCATATCACCGATGAGGGCGCATAGAGCACCATGCCGATGATGACATATCGCCGATGAGGGCGCACAGAGCACCATGCCGATGATGGCATATCGCCGATGAGGTCACACACAGCACCATGCCAATGAGGGCGCACAGAGCACCATGCCGATGATGGCATATCGCCGATGAGGGCGCACAGAGCACCATGCCGATGATGGCATATCGCCGATGAGGGCGCAGACAGTACCATGCTGATGATGGCATATCACCGATAAGGGCGCACAAAGCACCATACCGATGATGGCATATCGCCGATAAGGGCGCATAGAGCACCATGCCAATAAGGGCGTACAAAACAAAATACCGACGATGGCATATCGCCGATGAGGGCGCACATAGCACCATGCCGATAATGGCATATTTCCGATGAGGGCGCATAGAGCACCATGCCGATGATGGCATATCGCTGATGAGGGCGTACAAAACAAAATGCCGACGAGCGTACAAAACAAAATATATACCGACGAGGGCATATCACTGATGAGGGCGTACAAAACAAAATGCCAATGAGGGCGTACAAAACAAAATGCCGACGAGGGCATATCGCCGACGAGGGCGTGCAAAACAAAATGCCGACGAGGGCATATCGCCGATGATGGCACATCATCTATCCCACCAGTATGACTGTTGATTGTTTGCATCAGGCAGAACTACGTTTGGTCTGATTCCTTTTTTTAAGGGATACGAAGGCAGCCTACTTCGGTAGGTCCGACCATTAGAGCATTTAATTTGCATATCTGCTTAAAAATTACGATAACCTGCTACAACCGACTAAATATGTCTAGGGTATGGAGATTGGAGCTACTACATTATAAACTGTTGCATTATAAACTATCGCATTTGCATCTCTCCACATTATAATTGCACGAAATTGGGAGTCTATTTCTTATCGACGATGTTCGTTTACTCAGTAAGCTTCGGGTTACCCGTAAACTCCATTGTTGAGGGGCTCTGTAGACATCTCAATATCGTACCTCTGATACGTAACATTGACATGAGATATCAAGACCTGTTATAAACACTAACAAATGTCAAGTTACAGGGTTTAGATTGCAAAAAAAAATACAAAAAAAAAATAAAAATGAAGGGATGCATGAATAGTGAATTGCACGGGGCCAAAGTGTCAGAAATCGAAAAAAAAAGGAGCTGGCGCCACCCATGAATAGTACTGGTGCCGCCAACATGGAAAATGGGAGCCGTGCCATGGAAAATGGGAGCCGCGCCCACTTCTTAGGGGTTCGGCACCCAAACACTATGCACCCCCTCGATTACGTATTATATTACCATAACTAGGTTATACCCGTGCGATTCACGGTTTTAAGATTTTTTTTTCAAAAGTTGCTTATAATAATAAAAAAATCTCAAGCTCGTTATAATTAGAATCTTTTGAACAAATTTAAAATAGGATAAATAATATTTTTTAAAACATAAAATACATAATTTGTACATATATGTAGCAAATATTAGGAGATAGCATGATATTAGGAGTTTTGATAGAATCTTTAAGTTTGAGATAATGTTTACATAATAAAATATTTAATATTAAATCAAAACATATTTTTATCTGTACTTTCAAGGTGTGCCGCCGAAATTCTTATGTTTCCCACACCTTATAGTTTAATCATTTGTCAACTCCGTTAGCCATCTGCTATCATCAATTGCCTTGAGATACTTGACGGTTCCTAACGGACTTTAACGAAATGTTAAATGACATATTTAAAGTCAAACGTGACACATTGAAAAGAAACATTTTAAGGTTTAAAGTGACACTATAAAGGGAAATTTATTATAATTCTCATTAAAATACAAAGTAACACTCTTAATACTAAAAAGTGACACATTTAATACTAAAAAGTGTCACTTTAAAACTAACGTTGACTGCCAAAAGTGACACATTTAATACTAAAACGTGACACTTTGTAGGGTCAAAAGTAACACATTTAATGCTAAACAATGACACTTTTAATGCTATAAAGTAACACTTTAATGCCAAACGTAATGGTTTTCATTTATAAAAAAATGAGACACTTTTCAAAGTGAAAGTAACACATTTAAGCTCTAAAAGTAACACTTTTTAGGGAACAAAAATTATAATTTTCATTAAAAATGCAAAGTGACACTTCTGAAGCTAAAAGTGAAACATTTTAAACAAAGTGACACTGTTAATAGTAAAAAGTGACACTCTGCATATATAAACATGAGGGGTGACACTATAATTTTAAAACTAAGGGGTTGCATTGAGATTTCTGAATTTTGCCCCATTTAACCTAGATAGATATGTCTTACGGATAAGGATCTGTAAGACCGTCTTATAGGAGACCATCTCTTATAACAATGGGTTGTGTTGCATAAGTCATGGTACCCCCCCCCTTTGTCGGCTTGAAGCAGGTTTAACCCACTATCCCGTTGGGTTATTTTCTAATATAACACCCAACCACCACTCTACACCCACCTTTAACAACCATCACTCATATTTCGACCACTGTATCTTCATATCCCCAATCCCACATTGGGTAGATGTGAGATTTGAATGTTTTTTATAAGACGATCACACACTACTTTTAGGAACCAACACTATCCATTGACTTTTAGGTCTGCTTGTGGTAGGCATGGTGACCCTAGGTGTTGCGTGTTTAGTGGGATACACGTAGCGTATCGAACTCTCGGGCTCGAGTCGTTACAAATGGTATCAAAGCTGGTCCCGACCAAAAATGTGGGAAGAAAATGTTGTGTGGACCAAAGAGCTACACCGCGGGTGGTGGGAGCCACCTCTTGATCCTTATTCGCGCCACCTCTTGAATCCTTCATCTCCCGCGGTATGATTCGGCCTTGACGAGGGCGTCAACGATTTAGGTGGGGGAGATTGTGTAAGTCCAGTTGACAATAAATAAGTGAACTTTGTCAATCTGCAGATAGTTTGTCAGACGATTGATGAAATTAAATTACTCTTGGGTCAGTAGCTGACACTGTCAGCTTGACAAGAGTTTTCTTTTGACCACTTAATAATAAGGATTGAATTGAATAACAATCTAAAGAACAAGCAAGTAAATGGCCGATAAATCTAACCGACTGACACTTAAGTAGATTAAAGTTGCTTAAGTGTTAGAGCAGTTACGCAAGCTGATAAGTAAGAGACAAAGTATTAGAAGTGGTTCACAG
Organism: Codonopsis lanceolata; assembly: GCA_013146195.2. Classification (NCBI taxonomy): domain Eukaryota; kingdom Viridiplantae; phylum Streptophyta; class Magnoliopsida; order Asterales; family Campanulaceae; genus Codonopsis; species Codonopsis lanceolata. The sequence continues at coordinate 10,318 of JABEVN020000236.1, read as the reverse complement.
TGAAAAACTACTACGCCCACTACCATGGTGGTCAAACTTGAATTTTTAAAGTGCACTAATATTATTAATAATCTAATGATCACTAATGGATCTGTATCCAAGAAAGACCGGTGTTTAGGAGTATGATTGAGAATCAATGAAACTCATGGGACAATTAATGATTCCTTAATAATTTGAAAGAAGTAAGGAATAACTACACAATGATTGTCTAAACAAGAACTAGAGAAGAATAATAAGTAAAGACTATCTAGTAAGTGTTTAGGCTTATGCACTTCAAGTGAGTAATCTACTTGAGAGAATATGAATGCTTTAGTGTCTTCAATCTTTGCTTCAATGTCTTTATATAAGAGTCTTGAGTTTCGATCCGTTAGAAGCAAGTTTGAATTTGAATTGTGCCAATAATCCGGAAATGTATCTCTTCATAAGATCACATGGAGCTTGTGTAAAAGATATAATATTTTAAGATCTATCAAAACACAAACATGGTAAGCGTCAATAAGAGAAGTTGTGAGGTTCCCGAGGTGCGCCCGCGCCCCGCGCGCCCTTGGTTAGGGGTGCGCGTACGTGCGGATGCGGGACACCACTGCTCTTGTTCCACCCTCCCTTGTTTAGGGGAAGACGAAATCAAAAGTGCGAGAGGAGTGCTGTCTATGTTAGCGCGTTGGAATGCGCCTCGGTTGCCTTTAGTGGATTTTTTATCCAATATGGGAACTTATGGTTTCCCGCATCAAGTTATCCCTTTTTTAGGGGATACCAGGATATGAGAATGCATTACCCTTTCATTCTCATTTTCCCTTTTTTAGGGGAAAACAGAAAAGTGCAAAAAAAGATATTGCGACGCCCCCACTATGGATTTTATTAAAAATAGCCTTATGGCCCGTTTTGGATCACTATGGGAGCTTTGGGTTTCCCGCATCAAGTTATCCCTTTTTTAGGGGATATCAGGATATGAGAATAAATCACCCTTCCATTCTCATTCTCTCTTTTTTAGGGGAGAACAGAAAAGTGCAAAGAAGGAGTGTTGCGAGGCCCCATTGGATCCAAAAAGTTTTAGAGTCGCCATCTTTATTTTAAGGCAAAAATAAAGCAAAACCAGAAAAAGAAAACCAGAGATAAAAAGCGGATTCGGAGGCTAAGTTACGAGTTGGGAAGGTGCTAGGCACCCAACTCGCCCTTTCGGTCTCAAAATAGTTTTTAGCTAAAGTATGCTTATTGTTATATTTATTTAGCAGATAAATAAAGCATTAAAAGACAGGAAAATAAAACATTACACTTACTCTCTATTGATTAAAATACTTAAATGATTTCTTATATATATCAACTCTATCAAACAATAATTTTAAAACAATAAATATGAAAAACATTTTCGGCCACTCACGTATTTAATTCTTGGCCATCATATCTCAAACATTACAATTTACAACCCGAAAAACGTTAACCCATCTAACCCGACCTGAAAATTACTCAACCTGGCCTGTTAATATTTTGGGTTCAAACGAATAACCCTCTGTTTCAACCCAAAAATATACGAGTCGGGTTAAAGCGAATCGAACATGTTACTCATTTTAACTTGATAGCTTTTACTCTATAAATTTATGAAAGTTTGGGAGAAAATTTGGATTAAGACGAGCTGTCCTGTTTTAGCCCTTTATCAGCTTAACCCGGCCCATTTCGGCCGTTTGATATTCAGATTCTAATGCGTATCGACTCGTCACCCGTTCAACCCGACCCAATGGATGAGGAGCTGCATATTCACTTTTTTTCTTGAATAATAGATGAAAATCATGCGAATTATTATTCTACCAATTCGAATGAGATATAATTTTGTGAAAGGAAATAAAAATGTTTAGCTTTTATTTCTTAATTTTTTATAATAGAAATAGAAACACGTATCAAATGTGTTTTTGTTTTACGTTCAAAATAAAAAAGAAATAGAAACGAAGTAAAACAGAAACATGTGAATAAAAAATAAGAAATAAAAGTGTTTCTTGACTATTGGTTGCCAAGCCTAGTAAACAAATACCAGAAAACCATGTGTTTATAATTTTTTGTTTCTGGATGGGTCATTTAATTTGGATGATATTAATGAACTTAATCAAAGCTGAAAATGGGGAATTGGCATTTGCCAAATGAAGGTATACTATTTTTATTTTATTTTATTTTACCACATAAAAGTAATGCTTTCAAGTTTTAACACTTACAAAATTTAGTAACATTAACAGATGATAACGATCACAAGCACCAGTGGTCTAGTGGTAGAATAGTACCCTGCCACGGTACAGACCCGGGTTCGATTCCCGGCTGGTGCATGCGAGCTATGACGATGTGCCAACCGCAATGGCTGGGTCCGTTGTTTGATCTGAATCAATAATGATTCTAAAAGGCTTCACTGAGCTCATAGTTTTTTTTTTTTTCCTTACATTTATATATCCTAGAGGGGCACTTTCAAAACTCAAATGTTCTTTTTTCTTTACATTTATGTACCCAAGAGTTTCAAAACTCAAAATTGTTTCAATTATAAATAACCCCCCTCAATTATGAATCGAGTTTGAATTGTGTCCTTTAATTACTAATTGATTAACTGAAACAATATACCGCTCAATTACGTATTATTTTTTCCATAATTTTATAGCTTTGTCGATTGACTTTAGCTAACTAGCGATCGGGATTGATCTGATAGCAAATCCAACTATCGTGGACCAGACATATAACTCCCTTCAGTTATATCATTGTAATCTCACAATTTCTTTTCTAATATATATCATTGTAATCTCTTCAACAATTATAATTATCCCATAATTATCCAAGGCATTTTTAAAATAAATTATTGCATGAATTTTTTAATATAATAATTAAATATGGAAAAGTCAAGTTTAAAAGAATTTAATGCTTTAGAAAAGGCCAATGTAATCATTTATAAATTATACTTTCAAAATAGTTTTCAATAGAGTGCCAAAGGGGGTTCTTGTTAATTTTTAGATGGAAAGTCGTCATGTGTCATTTACATGTATTTTAATTAGGGGTGGCAATTTGAGGTACGACACGATTGGTCGACACAAACACGCTACGAAATTATATGGTTTGAGTTGGAGCTTATCGGGTTCGGGTCGTTATAAGATCAACATGATAAGACACGATAAAAAATAAGTTGTTATCGGACTGGTTTAATAAGCACGATAAGGCACCTTAACTAAAATATATATCTTTTTAAAATTTATTTTTAAAAATTTACTATAGCTTATTCACATATTTTGAACTATTTTCATTATTATTTCATAATTTTATCATTTAAAAATTTATGATTTTTAAACTACTTGACTATTTATATTGATAAATTTTCAAAATATCTATTAATAAATCAAAATTATATATTTTATAATGTTTATTGGGCTTAACGTGTTTAACGGGCCTGACGAAATAATTCGTTTTTTTTTGTTTATCGTGTCTATCGTGACGTGCCATGTTTTTCGTATTTTTATCGTGTCGTGTTCGGGTTTTAATATTAGACACAATAAGCTTATTGTGTCGTGTTCATGTTCGTGTCGTGTTATTATCCTGCCGGCCCGATAATGGCTCAGTACGACCGATTTGTCACCCCTAATTTTTAGAGTAATGCTAGAGTCACTCAATGAGCACTCAAATTTGTGCACCAAATGATGTGGTTTCCAATGTGTCATCTTATTTGGTATTTTATGGGTTCCACTATAAGTTAAAAAGTTATGTTAACAATATGACACATAAGAAATCACATCATTTGGTACCCAAAATTAAGTGTTATTAGAGTGGCCCTAGTATTACCCTAATTTTTATGCCGTCTTTGCTAAAATCACATGAAACTCCGAATTCACGTAGATCTTTCATACATCCATTTTTCCCTCATAATTTCTTTTCTAATATGTATCATTGTAATCTCTTCAACAATTATGATTATCCGATAATTATCTAAGGCTTTTTTAATCAATTATTGCATGAATTTTTTAATATAATAATTTAATATGGAAAAGTCAAGTTTAAAGAATTTACTGCTTTAGAAAAGGCCAACATAATCATTTATAAGTTTTACTTTCAAAATAGTTTTCAAGAAATCACGTGCACATCACATCTTGTTTAGAACGGTATGGGCATATTTGATTTGACTTATTTAAAAGTGCTTATAACTTATGATTTATCATAACCCATAAACATAGGTACTTAATACATCACCTATAAAATGCTTAATACAACACTTTTATAAAATATTTGACCAAAATACCCTTTACGTAATTTATTTTTTGTTTTTTTAATTAAATTTAAATTAACTAAAATTTATTTTTTTGTTTTTTTATTAAATTTAAATTAGATAATTTAAAATTTTATAATTAATTTGATTTGAATTAGGTTTAAATTAAAAAAAAACAAGTTTTGGGGTAAAAAAAACATGTTAAAAAACATTTTTTGGGTAATTTAAACTTTTTGTTTTTTTAATTAAATTTAAATTAACTAAAATTTATTTTTTGTTTTTTATTAAATTTAAATTAACTAATTTAAAATTTAATAATTAATTTGATTTGAATTATGTTTAAATTAAAAAAAAACCAACTTTTGGGTTTAAGGACTGGTTTGAAACCAGTCCTAAACCCATTCATTTCCTCCACAAGCCCACTGCCCGCTCTCAACCCAGCCCCACCTTTCTGGCCTGCTACCAGACCAGGCCTCAACCCATCCCCCCTTTTGGACTGCCACCAAACCAGGCCCAGACCCATCCCCCCCAATTTGGCCTGCTAGCAGACCGGTCCCTAGCCCATCTCCTCATTTGGACTGGTACAAAATCGGTCCTAAGGCCTAAACCCAATTTTTTTTAAATTTAAACCTAATTCAAATCAAATTAATTATTAAATTTTAAATTAAGTATTTTAAATTTAATAAAAAACAAAAAAATAAATTTTAGCTAATTTAAATTTAATTAAAATAAATAAATAAAATACCCAAAACTTGTTTTTTTTTAATTTAAACCTAATTCAAATCAAATTAATTTTTTTTAATTTTAAACCTAACTCAAAGATAATTTTTCACTTAGTATAACTAAATCAAATTAATTAGTAATTTAATTGTGTTTGGTAACTAAATCAAGTTAATTAATAAATTAATTGTGTTTAAAATATTTTTAAATTTAAAATTTGTTAAATTAAATTTAATAAAAAAACATAAAAAATAAATTATGTAAAGGGTGTTTTGGTCAAATATTTTTTAAAAGTGTTGTATTAAACATTTTATAGGTGTTGTATTAAGTATACTCCTATCATAAGTTGTTTTTGAAGCGTTTTATTTCACTTATGGTAAGATAAGTCATAAGTCATGTATAAGCCACTTAAAGCACATGTAAGGCCATAAGTTATAAGCACTAAGCCTAATGCTTAATTATACTTTTCAAAAACACGTGAGTTCTCTTGTTTATTGAAATTTTATATATTCCAAGATTACACTTTTTAATAATAATAAAAACAACTAAAAGTAATAATAATAATTATTATAAGGAATTATAATAATATTAATAATTAATAATATGAATAATGATCATTGTTATAATAATAATAAATATAATAAATAAAGTATTAATAATGATAAATATAATAATAATAATAATTATTATTATTACTAATAATAATGATAATAATATACTAAAAAGTAATATTAATAATAATATAGTTAATAATAAGTAATAATAATGATAATAAAAGTAATATTAATATCGATATTATAATAATAAAATATAATATAAATAATAATAAAATCAATAATAATAATATAAATAATAATATAAATAACATTAATAATATTATTGATATAATAAAATAAATACAAAAATTAACAAGTAATAATAATAATAAAATTAATATTAATGTTAATAAAATAATAATAATAATAAAGGCAATAATAATGATAATAATAATATTAATAATTAATAATAATGAAAAATTTGTATTAATATTAATAAAATATTAAAAAGTGATAATAATAATAATAAATAAAATAAATAATATGATTAAAATTAATATTATTATTATTAATATTAATAGTAATAATAATAATAATAATAATACAAATAATAATGCAAATCACATTTTGTGATGATGCTATTTTAGTCTTTATATTTGATTTCAGCACTATTTCAACTTATCAATCAAACACACAAACTAACTTATGAAAGCTAATCAGCACTTTTAAAAAGTTAAATCAAGCATTACCAGTTATTAGTCATCAGTCATAAGTTATAAGTAATAAGTTATCAGTCATAAGTAATAAGTCATCAGCACATAACAATGAGCTAAATCAAACAGACCTTATAATAGTTTGTCTAATAACTTATAAAGGGCATTTGAGTCTTTTTCCCATTTTTCATCTACAAAATCTAACGAAAATAGGCGGAATGATAAATGTGAATAGTTGTAACTAAATAAGGAAAAAAAAACTTTATTTATTATTGCATCAGAATTAGGGCTGGCAAAAATCCTGTTTTTCCCGACCCGTCTCGACGCCCGACCCGATCCCGAAAAATCCCGATCCCAATTTTGTCGGGATTTTTCCCGTCCCGACATATTTCGGGACGGTATTCGGGATAATTATCAATCCTGTCGGGATTCCCGACCCGTCCCGACTATCAATCCCGTCGGGATTCCCGAATCCCGACCCGTCCCGACTAATTTTTTTATTTTTATTTTTATTTTTTTTATTTTTTATTTTTTATTTATTTATTTATATATTTATATGTTTATATATTTATATATTTATATGTTTATATGTTTATATGTTTATATGTTTATATGTTTATATGTTTATATGTTTATATGTTTATATATTTATATGTTTATATATTTATATATTTATATATTTATATATTTATATATTTATATATTTATATATTTATATATTTATATATTTATATATTTATATATTTATATATTTATATATTTATATATTTATATATTTATATATTTATATATTTATATATTTATATATTTATATATTTATATATTTATATATTTATATATTTATATATTTATATATTTATATATTTATATATTTATATATTTATATATTTATATATTTATATATTTATATATTTATATATTTATATATTTATATTTTTTTATATTTATATATTTATATATTTATATATTTTTATATTTATATTTTTTTATATTTATATATTGATGCGTCCAAGATAATCTGGACCCACTTGATAAACCCAATCCAAACACCTGGCTTTCAACGTGTTCGCAGATCCTCTGAGCCCAACTCTGAAATAAAGAAGAACAAACGTGAACTGGGCATCCCTCGCAAGGCCTCGGCGTGTAAATCAGTACGCAAATAGGCAATTGAATAAACAATTTGACAGAGTTTTGGCTAGAGAATCAGATTGCGCATACCTTTCTCTAAATTTCGCCAAGCTTTTATATGTGCCGGAGGCATAACTGCCCATGATCATGAATAACTGCCCATTATTAGCATTAACTGCCCACGATTGGCATTAACCGCCCATGATTGGCATTAACTGCCCATGATTGGCATTAACTCCCTTACAAATGGTCATAGCCTCTGGTCGGGATTCTTGCTCGGGTGTAACCACCCTCAACTGTTACCTTGATCTTTACCGGACATGAGTGTCCTCAACTATTTGTAACTCTTGCTGGTGCAATCGAGCAATGATGCTCGTTCATCGATGTTGCTCGCTTAGCTAAGCTCCCATCTCGCAAGTAAGTAGCGGGGTACTGACCATAACTGAGATTTTACCCGGTTACTCGTGTAACATCTTTGCTCGCTTGCTCGGAAGATATATATGCCTGACACGTGGCTCCTGGCTTGGGCCTAATTGGGCCGGGCAACTCAGTAGCCCCCAACTCCTTGTCTTACCGAGTATTCATGCTCATGACGAGGAGTAACCAAAAAATTTCAAAACACCTCCCTTCGAAATTTTAAAGCCGAAAAATGGAAAAGGCGGCAATTCACGAAGCGTCTTGAGCAAGCGTTTCTTAAGAGTACGAAACGTCAGCCATCAGCCGCCTTTCTGAAAAAGCAGGCCCAACTCCCTATGCCCATTAAATGCGGCCTCGTTCACCACGCCTCGTGCCTCGGGCCCAATGATTCGATTTCTCAATCGGCGGCTTCGTTGGATATAAAAGGCAGGATTCCACTCTTTTACAACTTTACGCCTCCAGCAATTCGAAGCAATTCTCAAACAAATAGACGAAGCAGACGAAACTTTCTACAGATTTCCATCAAGAACCGCTTCCTGGGTTGCATCCTTGCCGCATTTCAAAAGCAGAATCAAGATCTTCCCCAAGTTTTCCAGGTATTTCGCCGCCCCTTCTTCATCATCCCATTGCATTATACTTTCTTAATTTCTGGATTAGGGTTTACGCTGTGTAAACCCCCTTTTCGTTTTTCTGTAAACTGTTCGTCCAAAGTTCAATTGCCTTTGCCTTTTACGAATTAGCAACCCAGACCAATGGAATCGAGAAATCCATGGTCAGTACCCCGTTTACTGATCTCACAACCCATGTACCATAGCCAACTTCTTTTTCGTCATACTTCACCCGATCAATATCTAACCTGCAATTCTCGATTCCTTTTCCTGTAGGATGTCTAGCGAAGGAACTGTCTCGGAAATTGAAGGCAGGAACTACGACCACGGAGCTCCAAGAGAGATGCCTCCGTCTTCGCCTTCATCTTCCGAGGAGAGTGAGCAAGACGTGATTCCCTTGATTACTCGCCGAGAAAACCCCCACAATTGAGCGAGCAACAAACCAACAACGAACAAACAAGTGGTCTTCCTCGCCTAAATGAACAATTACCCGGACCAAGCCAACCCTCGTTTGTTCCTGCCTCCGCTTACTCTTCTCCCTCAATCAGATGGGAAGATTTAAATTCCGAGGACGAGGTTAGTACCTGGTTTTACTCGCTAGGAATAGATCCCAAACTGTACCGTGTTCGCGCTTTCGATTTAGACATAGAGAAAGATGGCCACAATTTCCAGGGAGACAAGATGGTATTTTACTTTGACTTTTTCCAAGTTGGACTCCGTCTTCCCCTCGACCCATTCATTGTCGAGCTGATGAATGCTTCTAACACCCTTCCATGCGACCTAACTTTAACCACTGTTAGGTTCTTAGTATCATTCACTGTAGCCTGCCGATCACTCGGGTTTGAACCCGATATGACTTTGTTCCGCAAGTTCTTCCTCCTCTCTCTTGACAAGAAAACCGGTCGCATCAATAGCCGCTCAAACCATGGCTTCTTCAAGCTTCTCACCGACAGTCCCAACAAAGTCGATAGCTGGGATGGGAAGGCTTTGCTCATTGAGTCGAGCATTGGCTGGCCCTTTGCACCCTATATCAGCGATTACGGTCTTCCCGAAAATAACAAACATGCCTATCGAGCTGGGGAACCCAGGATAGTTAAGGCTTTTAGAAATCTATTAGAGGAGAAGGACAAGCTCGGGCAAGATTTTGTGTTGACCTGGCGAGTTCTCACTTCGATCTTGGTCTCGCGATCTGGCTGGGATCTCCTACCTTCCCATTGAAGGAGTTGAACCCCGAGTTACAATCGACCCAGAAACTCCTCATCCGTACTGGGGTTCTTGCCATGGGAATAAATTCCCTAGTGAATGCGAGGATTGTGCTCGCATTCCAAACTCTTTGCCGACTCGATTTCACTCTTCGGTTATTCTTCAACTGTTTACCTTGTCATCTTTCTCGATAATTTTACACATTTTTCGCTTTTCTCAGCACTAACATTCTCTTATCTCATGTGTAGATATGAGGCGACCCGGACGTCTCCAAGTTTATGCAAGGCGCTAAAAGAGCTCGAGCAAGCGAGCAAACACTGCCCACCCACCGGCCATCAACCTTCCTTACCTGCCCCGCCACTACTTCAAGCCGTGGAACAAAGCGCCAACAACCCGAACCCCGCAATCCAGCCGACCTTCATTCTCTGCTCCCCACAGTGCGAAACGGTAAATGTCTCACCCCCTATCATCAACGTTGAACCAAGCTGAAAGCAGAGGAGGAGCGAGGCAGGCGGATAAAGTATGTCGAAGAAAGCACTCCCCAACTTCTGCAGCAGGAAGATTTCGTCATGCCCGAGCGACCAGTAGCCTCATTAGGGAACTTGCCAGCGTACGGACCTCAACAACATTCTTGTTCCGCAGAAGTGGTTTCAGGCCAGCTGTGAAATTTGAGTTTAATGGCGATTACACCACGGTGGGATCAGAAGAGTATCCGAGCCAGGCAAGCTCGGTCTTGATTGGAGAGATGGGCATGTGCATGGCGAGGTAATACTC